>OZ024757.1:1990711-1995711 GCA_964016885.1 Eledone cirrhosa
AAATCTGTGGCTGGAGCAGACCTATAGGCAGGAGGAGAGTAACTTGGTGGTGGAACAGTAAAGAAACAGTCAGCAAGGTTAGAATTAACAACGAATATAGTGAAGAATTTAACGTAAAAGTTGGTGTTTATCAGGGCTCCGTCCTTAGCCCCCTACTATTTATTATTGCCCTTCAGGCTATAACAGAGGAGTTCAAGACCGGCTGCCCATGGGAACTTCTATACGCAGATGATCTAACGCTCATAGCTGAATCAATGGCTGAACTAGAGAAGATATTCCAAACATGGAAGCAAGGACTAGAATCAAAAGGCCTTAAAATTAACCTGTCTAAGACTAAAGTTCTAGTTTGTAGAAAGGAAAATAGGGCACTGGTCCCATCTGGGAAATGGCCATGCTCAGTGTGTAGGAAAGGAGTAGGCAGAAACTCCATTTTATGTCCCAAATGCAAAGTATGGGTGCATAAAAGATGTGGGATCACAGGTAAGCTAACTAAGAATATAGATTTATATGTGGCCGGTGCTCAGGTGCAATAAGTAGCAGCAAGTGCCCACAGAATACTAGCTCATTCCGTTGCACTATAGAAATAGTGGACACCTTCCGTTACCTGGGTGACAAAATCAGCAGTGGTGGCGGGTGCTCTGAAAGTACAGTAGCTAGAGTCAGAACTGGATGGAAAAAGTTCAGAGAGCTTATACCACTATTGGCCGCTAAAGGGTTCTCTCTAAAAATGAAAGGCAGGCTGTATGATGCCTGTATACGAACAGCAATGTTACATAGCAGTGAGACTTGGGCATTGTGTGCAGAGGATATACGCAGACTGGAGAGGAACGAAGCTTGCATGCTCCGCTGGATGTGTAATAGTAATATACGTGAATGGCAAAGCATAAATGAACTAAGTGAGAAATTAGGAATAAGACGAATCAGATGTTGTTTACTTGAGAGAAGACTACGTTGGTATGGTCACGTGATGCGCATGAACGACGACAGCTGTATAAAAAAAGTGCAGGGCGATAAAAATAGACGGTAGCCACGGAGTAGGCAGACCCAGAAAAACCTGGGACAACTTGATAAATTCCGACCTCACCCACTTACACCTCTCCAAAACAATGTCACTGGACCGAGATCTTTGGCTCTATACAGTAATACAGAAGACCCGCCTTGCCTAAGTACAAAGCGAAACCTACAGTCAGTAGGCACCTCTAACCCCCCACCCCCGTCCCACCCCCACCCCATATACACCACCCCTTTTGATGTAATGTTATGTTGGTATCACAACATCTAGTCCGAAATAAATGAGGTCGTGTAGGTGTCACGAAAAAAAAAAACACAGTCCACGCTGTAATGTGGCCGTGTAAGTAACACAGTAAAAACCTCCCAGTTCACACTGTAAATGTGGTTGGTGTTAGGAAGGGCATCCAGCCGTAGAAAACCCGCCAGACAGTCCTATACGAGCAAGACAACCAATCTTGCCTCAAGTGGAAAAACTCCCGTCCAAACCCATGCAACCGTGGAAGATGGACGTTAAACGATGATGATGATGATGATGATGATGATATATACATATATATATATGTGTGTGTGTATATATATATATATATATATATATACACACACACATATATATATATAGGTGTATATATATATATATGTGTGTATATATATATATATATATATATATATATATATAGGTGTATATATATATATATATTTGTGTGTATATATATATATATATATACATATATATATATATATATATATATATCTATATATATATATATATATATCTATATATATATATATATATATATATATATATATATATATACATATCTATATATACATATATATATATATATATACATATCTATATATACATATATATATATATATATACATATCTATATATACATATATATATATATATATACATATATGTATATATACATATATATACATATATATACATATATATATATATATATATATATATACAAATATATATATATACAAATATATATATATACAAATATATATATATACAAATATATATATATACAAATATATATATATACAAATATATATATATACAAATATATATATATATACAAATATATATATGTATATATACATATATACATATATATATATATCATCATCATCATCATCAGGTTTAGCGTCCGTGTTCCACGCTTGCATGGGTTTGGACGGGGGTTTTCCCACTTGAGGCAAGAGTGGTTGTCTTGCTCGCATAGGACTGTCTGGCGGGTTTTCTACAGTTGGATGCCCTTCCTAACACCAACCACATTTACAGTGTGGGGCTGGAAGGTTTTTACCGTGTTGCCTACACGGCCACATTACAGCGTGGACTGTCTGGCGGGTTTTCTACAGCTGGATGCCCTTCCTAACACCAACCACATTTACAGTGTGGGGCTGGGAGGTTTTTACCGTGTTGCCTACACGGCCACATTTACAGCGTGGACTGTGTGTTTTTTGTCGTGACACCTACACGATCTCATTTGTTTCGGCCTGGATGTTGTGGGACCAACATAACTTTACATTGAAAGGGGCGGTGTGGGTGGGGTCGAGGTGGTGGGACGGGGTGTGTTTTGATAGAGATGCCTACTGACTGTAGTAGGTTTTTACTTTGTATTTAGGTAAGGCGGGTCTTCTCTATTACTGAGTACCGCCAAAGGTCTCGGTCCAGTGACATTGTCTTGGAGAGGTGTAAGCGTGTGAGGTCGGAATTTATCAGCTCGTCCCATGTTTTTCTGGGTCTGCCTACTCCGTGGCTACCGTCTATCTTTATTGCCCTGCACTTTGTTATACAGCTGTCGTCTTTCATGCGCATCACGTGACCGTACCAACGTAGCCTTCTCTCGAGTAAACAACATCTGATCCCTCTTATTTCTAATTTTTTCCTTAGTTCGTTTATGCTTTGCCGTTCACGTATATTACTATTGCACATCCAGCGGAGCATGCAAGCTTCGTTCCTCTCTAGTCTGCGTATATCCTCTGCACACAATGCCCAGGTCTCACTGCCATGCAGCATTGCTGTTCGTATGCAGGCATCGTATAACCTGCCTTTCATTTTTAGGGAGAACCCTCTAGCGGCTAATAGTGGTATAAGCTCTCTGAACTTTTTCCATCCAGTTCTGACTCTAGCTACTGTACTTTCAGAGCACCCTCCCCCACTGCTGATTTTGTCACCCAGATAACGGAAGCTGTCCACTATTTCTATAGAACCCTCTGCGCAGTTGAAGGAGCTAGTATTTTGTGGGCACTTGCTGCTACTTATTGCACCAGAGCACCGGCCACATGTAAAATCTATGTTCTCAGTTGGCTTACCTGTGATCCCACTACATCTTTTATGCACCCATACTTTGCATTTGGAACATAAAATGGAGTTTCTACCTACGCCTTTCCTACACACTGAGCATGGCCATTTCCCCGATGGGACCGCCGCCTTATTTTCTTTCCTACAAACTAGAACTTTAGTCTTAGCCAGGTTAATTTTAAGGCCTTTTGATTCTAGGCCGTGCTTCCACGTTTGGAATTTCTTCTCTAGTTCGGTCATTGATTCAGCTATGCGCGTTAGATCATCTGCGTATAGGAGTTCCCATGGGCAGCCGGTCTTGAACTCCTCTGTTATAGCCTGAAGGGCAATAATAAATAGTAGGGGGCTAAGTACAGAGCCCTGATGGACACCAACTTTTACGCTAAACTCTTCACTATATTCGTTGTTAATTCTAACCTTACTGACTGTTTCTTTATACATGGCTTGTATAGCTCTCACAAGCCATTCGTCAACACCTAGTTTTCTAAGAGACCACCAGATAATGGAACGGGGGACTCTGTCGAAGGCTTTCTCCAAGTCGACAAAAGCTAAGTATAGGGGTTTACTTTTAGCTAGGTACTTCTCCTGTAGTTGTCGTACAATGAAAAGAGCGTCTGTGGTACTTTTGCCTGACACAAACCCGAACTGCATTTCATCTAGATCAATTCTCTCTCTGATTAGTTGCGCTATTACTTTTTCCGTGACCTTCATATATATACATATATACATATATATATATATATATACATATATATATGTATATATACATATATACATATATATATATATATATATATATATACATATATATATATATGTATATATACATATATATATATATACATATATATATATACATTTATATATATATGTATATATATATATATATATATACATATATATATATATGTATATATATATATATATATATATACATATATATATATATGTATATATACATATATATATATACATTTATATATATATGTATATATATATATATATATACATATATAGATGAGATTCAGTACCTTACTTACTGTGGTTACCTCCGATTCAACCCGGAATAACGTATATATACATATATATATATATACATATATATATATATGTATATATATATATATATATATATACGTATATATATATATACATATATATATATATATACACACACATATATATATATATATATATATATATATATATAGATATATACATATCATCATCATCATCATCATCATCAACGTTTAACGTCCGTGTTCCACGCTTGCATGGGTTTGGACGGGGGTAGTCCCACTTGAGGCAAGAGTGATTGTCTTGCTCGCATAGGACTGTCTGGCAGGATTTCTACAGTTGGATGCCCTTCCTAACACCAACCACATTTACAGTGTGGGTCTGGGAGGTTTTTACCGTGTTGCCTACACGGCCACATTACAGCGTGGACTGTGTGTTTTTTTGTCGTGACACCTACACGATCTCATTTGTTTCGGCCTGGATGGTGTGGCACCAACATAACTTTACATAGAACGGGGTGGTGTGGATGGGGTGGGGGTGGTGGTGGTGGGACGGTGGGGTATTTTGTTAGAGATGCCTACTGGCTGTAGTAGGTTTTACTATGTATTTAGGTAAGGCGGGTCTTCTCTGTTACTGAGTACCGCCAAAG
>OZ024757.1:2000711-2013211 GCA_964016885.1 Eledone cirrhosa
TAGGCCTAGAAATATCACATGGCTTAACCCCCCATACTCATCTAATCTAGCCACTAATATCCCCAAATGCTTCTTCTCTATCCTATCTACCCCCCCCCCCCCCCAACCATAGATATTACAAACTCTTTAATAAAAAAAACATTAAAATCTCATTCTCCACTACACCTAACCTAGCTAGCCACATCGTGTTCAGTAACCATCATAAACTAAGACAGTATAACTCCCACACCGCAGTACCACCACCCCTATCAAATACACCACGCCACTACACCAATACTTACTCTAGTAGCACACATCCTCCATCTAATCCTTCTAACACTGACCAACCGCTTAGGTTAAACAACCCTACTCTCACTAACCGCAGAGGTAACTGCAACTGCCATTACCCTAATGCATGCCCACTAAATGGACACTGCCAGACACCCAATATAGTTTATAGGTGCACGGTTAAAACTGCTTCGAATACCAGCTCCTATATCGGGTCTACCTCTAACCCTTTTAAGGTACGCTATAACGCGCACTCTTTTTCCTTCCGAGACCCTAACAACAGATGTTCGACATCTCTAGCTAGGCTCATTAAAAATTAACCAACATTGAACACTCACTAACATGGGATATCTTAGCTAGGGCCCAACCGTTCAATGGACGAAGAAAATCTTGTGATCTCTGTATTACCGAAGCATATTACATAACGTTATCACGACCTCTACCGATTAACGATAGAACGGAGGTAACTATTAGCTGTCAACATCGAAGGTCTAATTCCTTCGCCAACAGAATATTTGACCCAACATAGTCATCTAGCCCCATTTTTACTTGTAACTAATAAGTTAAATAGCTATAACTAACTTAGATAATTATAAGTTACCTCCCTTACATTGTCTCTCAATTAAAAAATTAGCACTTAACTATAAACTACCCACAATTTCTAATCTCTCAAGGAGTTACTTCCCCTGAAACCCCCCTCTAATTAGTAAGGTAAATATGTCCATTGGCGGCCATCTTGTTACCCATAAGCAGATCTCACACAATGCAGCCTCGACAGAAGAATACTGCTTGATTATGGAAGACAATTGATACACCCAGGACACCATAGTGAAATACCAATATATGGAACATTACATTATGTAACATTCTCTCCTTATTTTAATTTATACTCCTTTGAAGTTCCGATGAGCCGCTCTATCTTTAACTATGTTAATTATTTTCAACTGAACCAGATCAATAATGATATATAGTCATTTGATCCATAAATATTATATGGAGTAGCGAAACAATTGTAAACGGACATTATTATTAATAATATTAGTGGATTGGCAGTATCGGTAGAGGGTCGGACGTCATGCTTTGACGCATAGAGTTACGGCTCTTTCCAATCTGAGTTCAAATCCCGCCGAGGTTAACTTTGCCTTTCATCCTTATGGGGTCGATAAAATAAAGTACCAGTCACGCACTGGGGTCAATTTAATCGACTTTCCTCTTCCCCCAAATTACTGGCCTTGTGCCTGTATAAGAAACCGTTATTATTATTATTATTCTCTACATTCCTTACATCAAACTAAAATATGTTGACAATCTTTTAATAATGTCTTCCTTGTGAAATTTGTGGTCTTGTTTTGCTTAACTAATGAATATATATATATATACATATATATATATTAGAAAGTGAAGTTTTTTTTTACAAAATGAAAAATAACCGAGGTGTCCTACTCGAGTGAAAGTATAAAGAAAAAAAGATGAAATCGAAAATGCAACTGGAGTCTTATTTTAAAAAATATATATATATTTATTTGGTTCCTTTACCGGTTTCGCAGTTCTTCTGCTTTTCAAAAGTAGAGTTGAGATGGAGGGTGTGGTTTTTCTCACATCTCTGAGAAAAACCACAGACCCTCCATCTCAACTCTACTTTTGAAAAGCAGAAGAACTGCGAAACCGATAAAGGAACCAAATAAATATATATATATTTTTAAAAATAAAACTCCAGTTGCATTTTCGATTTCATCTTTTTTTCTTTATATATATATATATATATTAACAAACGATGCAGCAACACACGCGCACACACACACAGTAGCATTCCACCATACGAACATACTACACTGCCAATACAGAGGAACAAGGCAACAACACACGCACACACACTCAAGCGAAACAACACACGCACACACACAGTAACATTCACCAAATAGGCAGAGGATGGACTGACAGCTAGCGCCACCCCACTCCCACAATTGAAAGAACTACTTCGGCCGCTGACCTCTGCCTGACCGACCCCATTTCTCGCGCACGCGCGCTCTGCTGAATACCTCAGATATTCAAAACAACGAACAGCGGAGGACACGTTTCGCACCTTTCCGACAGACAACCTCCCCCCCCCCCCCCCTCGGAAAAAACCCAGTTGATGGATGTGAATCCGAAATATATGGGGACAATTAAATCTCTCCCAAGGTAACTCTTTCTCGTGTTGTTATTTTTATTTTTATCCTTTACCCTCTTTCCTTCATTCCTCTACACGTTACAGTCTTATACACGCTACGCATCTCAACGTACACGCACTTACATCTCTCTCTCCGCCACCGGATCTTGTTACCCGGAGATTTACCCATCTGCATTGTCGAGGCTTCCAAACGACTTAAAGAAATTTACCTTATTATTCCACAATGCTTCAAGCAAACTTCAATACTCTCTTATATATATATATATATATATATATATATATATATATATATATATATTATACATATATATAGTATAAAAAAACGAAAAATCAGTGATGCATCTAGACTCAGTTTATTGCGTGTTACAATTGTTTCGCCGGCAGGTAGCTCGAGACATGATCACTGTATGGATCTGGCTGATTCTACGGCTGCATCTTCTTTCGGACACATGCAATTCTTACGGATCAAATTTTCTCACTGGGGTGTCACGGTAAAAAAAACACCTTCAAAAAACATCTTCCACTCTTGTCATGCCATTGGGTGTTGTTTTTCTACGTCATCATACGTTCTCGTCACTATTTACTGCTCCACTGGCCATCAGCCATTTTTCGTCCGACACACTTCAATGGAGCCATGCTGGGTATAGTATCTCACACGTCTGTTCACACTCCCGAGTATGTACCCACATACACACACACACACATACACACGCACAGGCACACACACATGCATGCATACACATATGTACGCATACATGTGTAGACACACATACCCCCATGCACATATATACACACACACACTCTCCCTCTCTTACACATACCTAAGCACACCCACACCATATACCGACCACCACCTGCCTATTGGCGCCTGCCTAAACAGCCCCTTACATCCGGTCTCACACGCACACACGCGTAGACACACACGCACACTCATACAAAGACACATATCGGCGTTCGGGCACATCTGCACATATATACACAAACACTCTCAGACACATACATAGACACACATACACGCATATACTTATGGATAGGCATCAAGGACAGACACACTTCCAAAGACATAAGCACACATACACACACCTATACATATATCTACACACAAGTACATGTACCCGCATATAAACACATAGACAAACCCTGTCCTATGTGGGTGTACGTACGCACCCCCAACCCTACACCCCCACTGACAGATACATACACCATAAATATATATGTGTGTGTACATAGACACACACACATATACACACGCATGCAGACACATACGCATATACATATATGTATAGGCACACATATATACACATACATGTATATACACACATACACATACATACTTATACACACATATGTCTATATGTGTACACACACACAAACATACACACACATACGCATACACATATACCTACGCCGCGTATGCTTATATACATATATATATATATACATACACATACATACACATAAATACATACACACACACATACAGACACATATATAAAACTCTACATGCATACGCATACCCACATATATATATATATACATATATATATATATATATACACATATACATATATATATATATATATATATATATATATATATACATACGCACACGGACACCCACATACACACACATGCTTACACACACAAGCTTGCACATATACATAAATGAACAAAACCGTAAAATAAATATACAATATACAATAAAAATACAATATACAATAAAATAACAATATAGTATACAATATAATATATATACCTAATATATATATAATGGATATATAAAATAATACATAATAAAATAATACATAATAAAATGAATATATAATCCATTCGTACACATTCCTGTGAGATGTACACACACACACATATATATAGACCTATATATACATACATACATACACATACATACATACGCACCCACATACACCCACCCACATATGTACACACATGTACATGCATGCACACACACACACACGTATAAACTCACGCATATACGTACACATGCCCCCCCCCCCTCACACACACGTATCTCTCTCTCTCTCTACACACACACACACACTTACATATACCTACGCACAGGTCTACACATAAACACATAAAAACGATAAGATAAGAAAATAAAATAAATTTACAATATGTTAAAATACATTAAAATCTGTATATAACTTCACAAAGAGATAAATAAAAAGGGGGGAGGTAAAGGAGAAGGTACGTGTATTCATGTGATATACTACACACAGGTAGTATGAGATGCACACTTAGGGCCGTGTATGGAACAAGCAGCAATAACAAAACAATAGTATCAATAATAATTGTTTCTACTTTAGGCACAAGGCCAGCAATTACCCAGTACATTACTGGTACTTTATTTTATCGACCCCGTAAGGATGAAAGGCAAAGTTAACCTCGGCGGGATTTGAACTCAGACTGTAAAGAGACGTAACTATGCTAGAAAGCATGGCGTCCGACCCTCTACCGATACTGCCAATCCACCGCCCCAGTATAGTATCAATAATAATAATTGTTCAAAAGTGGAACATGTGGAGAGTATATATTCACGATTGACGTGGTACACATTCATGGGGACGCTTGGCCCGGTCACCTTAGGGTATGCCACTGTGGTTGGGGTGTGCTGTTCTATATGTTTGGGGTATTTGACTGGACGACCGTGGACTCCGTGTTAGTCGGTCCCGGCATAGGCGATGTACCTGCCCAATGTTGCGTGCTCGGTCCGGTGTGCACCTGGTTTATTTAGGTTTGCCACACGGGGCGTACAATGTCATCAGGGTATGGTGTCAGGTCCCTTAATCCCGTTGGGCCGCTCGTGTCTGTGCGTACTCCGTCCCATGCCCTTGGCCTGTGCTACCCGGAGGATTCCATGCTGCAAATGTAGAACTATAGACGGTCACAATTAGTGTGAGTGGGTACACACACACACCGATGGATGTTACAATTCAATCTATACACGTATAATGGAACACTGAACTGAATTTACTTGCTTGTGTCTGTGTGTGTGTGTGTATGGAGCTGTGGTTGACCCAATATTTCCAATTTGCATCGTCAAATTGAGATTTAACCAATGTAGCATTTGTTGTTTTGTAAACTAACTTTTCGGTGAATGCTATGTTGGTATATTCTTATATTTATTGTTTTTTCTTTGACATCGCTTCGGTGTGTGTGTACCCACTCACACTAATTGTGACCGTCTATAGTTCTACAGATTTGATACTGTGTTGATGTGTGTATATATTTATATATATTTTTTCTTTGACTTCGAGTCGGTGTGTGTGGGTGTTAAGTGTGTGTGTACCCATTCACATTAACTGTGACCGACTGTATTTCTATAAATTTGATTGATGTCCAGCGTCTTTTGCAGCTATTGGGATATAGAAATTTGATTGTTTTATTACCTTAACTGAAGTTGATAGCAGTCGCCGCATTTAGACTGCTTGATTTTCATATGAGGGAATAAACTCTGTGAGTGAATATTGCTAATTTTCTCCCTCATATCAAGAATTTGAAGACAATTCATTTTCACCTGATGAGATCAGTGATAATTGATCATGGCTTCACGATCGATCTATCTCTTATTGAAACATGTGTCGTGATTAAAATGATTGGAAATTTTACCTTGCCATCGGATTTTCATTTTGATATATATATATATATATATATATATATATAAGTATGTATACGTACATACATATATGTATACAGACGTACAGTAGTATGTATATATATATATACATACATGCACTCATATATATATATGTACATATGGATTCACCGAACATTTATTATAATGCTCGGTGTGTCTGTAAACAAACATCCCGAATTAAGCTGTACAGTGTCTAGCAACTAGACACTGTACAGCTTAATTCGGGATGTTTGTTTACAGACACACCGAGCATTATAATAAATGTTCGGTGAATCCATATGTACATATATATATATGAGTGCATGTATGTATATATATATATACATACTACTGTACGTCTGTATACATATATGTATGTACGTATACATACTTATATTTAAGTAACAGCCGTACTAAGAGTGAGAAATGAAATTTCGTTTCATTTTTTTCCGTTTATTTATATATATATATGAAAACAGGGAGAAAGAGACGATTTTAGGAAGAAAAAAATTTTTTTTTCCCTTTTTATCTCTCTCTCTTTTTTTTCTGGGTTAGAAAATGATTAAAACGAAATATTTTACTTTGTGTGAAGTGTTAAGGTATTAGTTGATTTATTTATTAATTAACAATGGCATTTATTTATCTATTTATATATCTAATAATTGTCTATTACCGGTTTCAGCATTTTTATGTATTATCAAATAATAGTGATATGTATTGGTGTAGAATGGTGGTGTTGCACATGTTAAAGAAATGGTGCAGAAAGAATAATGTTATTTACAAACAAGGTTCACGAAGGAAAAAGAAAAAAAGGAGCGTAATGTGGAGCATAAAAAGTCAATGTGAAAGAAAAAAATAATGTTATTTACAGGCATAGTTCTTGAAGTTAAGCAGATCAAAATGTGTTAATATAGCAAGGGTTCTTAATTGATCCTTGATGGAGGCAAATGGTGGACTGGAGTTTGATATGATTTCCCTTTTTAGAGAGTTAATATGCAGGATGATATTTAATTTATTTAAGAAAAAGGATTAGGTAGGGTATGAGGGAGGTAACTCTTGTAAATGTTTGATTGTTTGTTCCAGTTTTAGTTTGGTCCGAAGTTTAGTGCATTAAGTAGGGGTTGGAATTTGTTAATGAAATATGTTTCCTTATTGGTACGATGGATGAAAGTAGCGTTGTCTATGAATTTGTAAATGGGGAAAATTTTAAAGTTTGGATGTTGGTTGGGTGCACAATTGGCGATATGTTCACTAAAAGCAATCTTTCTGTATTCCTGTATTTTGATTTGTGATTTATGGACGGTTATACGTTGTGGAGGCTGTTTTTTGTCTCTCCTCTTGAAAACCTGAGCAGGTCAAAACATAGATTAGGTTTTCAGATGCACATGTAAAGTTGTGTTTAACTGTGAAATGTTGTCCTTGTTTAAAATGGAATGTTGAACCTTCTATAAGATTTATGCATATGCCACAGTTGGACCTTCCGCATTTTGTTACTGTAGGGTTCATTGTGAGGGTTTGTTGGATTTTGGCTTGTGTGAGGATGTTTTTTATGGATTTAGATAAATACACATGCTACATATTTCAGATAAATACACATACTACACACGACTAGAAGAATTAAAAAACACACTTATCAGGAGAAACTACCCACCATCCCTAATAAACAATGGATTCCAACGTACCCTAAAACTCGACATCCAGGAACTCAGACACCCCAAACCCAGGAATGAACCGCAACAGAAAACTCTACCATACATCTCCACACACAGCCCCCTCAACAATGGCATTCGACAGCATCCTCCAGAACATTCCTTTACTAAAAAGAGACCCAAGAATGAACAAAATCCTCCAAACACACAACATCATAAAGAGTAAAAGACAACCTAAATCCATAAAAAACATCCTCACACAATATATATTTTTCTTCCTAATAATTGTCTCTTTCTCCCTGTTTTCATATATATATGTCCTAACTCGTGTGCTTCCTCTCCACATTTTATTATTATTATTATTATTATATATATATATATATAAACCCTTCTTCTTCAGCAGAGGAAGCAGCTCCCTAAACTTCTTCCAACCCGTCCTTATTCTAGATACTATGGCCTCAGAACACCCATCCCATGCTAATCTGATCTCCTAGGTACCGGAAGCTATCCACCACTTCTATAGTACCCGCCTGCATTTGAAAAAATGTGTCTATCAATGCGACTTCTACTGTCTAATTTCCCTGTACATCTACTGCATACGTATTTCTCCCTACCTGTTAGTTTGCCTGCTATCCCGCTACATCTCTTGTGTACCCAGGATCTGCATTGTGTGCATTTTATAGAATTTATGCCAGATCCTTTTCTGCATAGCGAACATGGCCATTTCCTTGGCGGAATCAGAGTTTTGTCCTCTTTTCTACTCATCAACACTTTTGTCTTAGCTAGGTTCACTCTCAATCCTCTTGATTCCAACTGCTGTTTCCATAGCCAGAATTTATTCTCTAGCTCCCCTACTGATTCTGCTATAAGAACCAGATCGTCAGCATAGAGAGGTTCCCATGGACAGCCAGTCTTAAACTCCTCTGTTATGGCTTGGAGGACTATAATGAACAAGAGCGGGCTGAGGACCGAACCTTGATGTACTCCTACTTGTACTTGGAATTCCTCACTAAACTCCATTCCTACTCTGACTTTACTGAGAGTACCTCTGTACAAAGTTTGCACTGTCCTCACAAGCCATTCCTCAACACCTAGTTTCCTTAGGGACCACCAGATGACAGATCGGGGTACCCTATCGAAGGCCTTCTCTAGGTCAACAAAGGCTAAGTATAGTGGCTTATTTTTCTCTAAGAACCTCTCTTGTAATTGTCTCACCAAGAAGAGGACATCTGTTGTACTCTTCCCAGGCACAAAACCAAATTGCATCTCATCTAGTTTGACCCTTTCTCTAATTAGTTGTGCTAATATCCTTTCTGACACTTTCATAACCTGATCCATCAGTTTTATACCCCTATAATTGCTCCTCTCCAGAGCATCCCCCTTACCTTTGTGGCAAAGAAGAGAAAGACTGCTTTTACGAGCAACTTTTACAAACAACCGCAATGACAGAGGACGGAGACATCGTTATGCTAGCAGGGGACTTCAATGGTCATGTTAGACAGCTCCAGGATGGTTACACTGGGGTACATGGTGGGCACGGTTACGGCTCAAGAAATAAAGAAGGAGTGAGACTTCTTGAATTTTGTGATGCAAGTACACTGACTATTTGCAACACTAACTTCCAGAAACCTGCCAACCACCTAATAACCTACAAATCTGGCGAGCACATAAGCCAGATTGACTTCTTACTAGTAAGATAGAGGGACAGGCAGATAGTGTCTAATACCAAGGCATACTCTGGGGAAGAATGTACCCCACAGCACAGGTTAGTCGTTAGTGATATCTCAGTAAGCAAGAGATGGAATGAGACATACAGGTAGGTGTGGAGAAGAAAGGTCTGGAAGCTAAAAGACCTTTCACTAAAATACAAATTTAGGAAAGCTCTTCAGGATGTGTATGACGAAAAAGAAGAGGATTTAGAGACGTATGACATAGATAATAACTGGAATTTCTTACGTGACAACTTGCTGCAGGCTACTGATGAAACCTGTCTGGAGCAGAGCTCCAACCAGACAGAGAGTGACCTGGTGGTGGAACAGCACAGTAGATAAGGCCATTAGAGACAAAAGACTAGCATGGCAGGCTTGGGAAAAGGGTGGGAGTAGGGAAGAATATACAGCCACTAAGAGAGAAGCTAGACATCAGGTGTACTTAGCACGCAGGGAGGCAGAGAGTAGTAGGTTTGCCAATGTTCTGCGATGGGAAGATCAGAGGTGTGCAGTATTCCACATTGCAAGGCAGTGTATCAATGCAATCAGGTTGTTGTTGGAGATAAATGTGTCTGGAATGATGCCGGTGTACTTAGTGTCACGAATGATCAGAAAAAGGATGCCTGGAAATGTCATTATGAGAGACTGATGAATGTGGAGAACGAATGGGAGTGAGAGAAATTACCGTCAGTAGATCCGACAGAGGGACCAGCTATTGAGATTGACGAATTAAGGAAATGAAAAATGGTAAGGCTGCTGGACCATCGGGGATAGTTGCAGAAACATGGGCGGAGGTGGTGAGAACAGACTTCAGATCGCTGAAGCTCACGGTGGAGATGACGAAGCACCGTGACGAGTGGAGAGATGCTGTGCTGAATAAGACCCGTCCCACCCTTGCAAGCAAGGAAAAGTAGACGTAAAATGATGGTGATGGTGGTGGTAGTGGTGGTGGTAGTGGCGGTGATGGTGGTAGTGGTGGTGATGGTGTTGGTAGTGGTGGTGGTGCTGGTAGTGGTGATGGTGGTGGTGGTGGTGGTAGTGGTAGTGGTGGTAGTGGTGGTGGTAGTAGCGGTGATGGTGGTGATGGTGGTGGTGGTAGTGGTGATGGTGGTGGTAATGGTGTTGGTAGTGGTGTGGTGGTGGTGATGGTGGTAGTGGTAGTGGTTGTGGTGGTAGTGGTGATGGTGGTGGTAGTGGTGGTGTTGCTAGTGGTGATGGTGGTGGTGGTGATGGTGGTGGTAGTGGTGGTGGTGGTAGTGGTGGTGGTGGTGTTGGTAGTGGTGATGGTGGTGGTAGTGGTGATGGTGATGGTGATGGTAGTGGTGATGGTGTTGGTAGGGGTGATGGTGGTGGTAGTGATGATGGTGGTGGTAGTGATGGTGTAGTGGTGGTGGTGGTAGTGATGGTGGTGGTGGTGGTGTTGGTAGTGATGGTGGTAGTGGTGATGATGGTAGGGGTGATGGTGGTAATGGTGGTGGTTGTGATTATGGTGGTAGTGGTGGTGGTGGTGGTGGTGGTGAAGAAGAAAACACACATGGTATATTTCTATGGTTTATTATGAAATCTTTTAATTCCACAGCTGTGATATTGTACCAGTGACATACTGGGATTAATTCCACAGCTGTGGTGTAGTACCAGTGACATACTGGGGTTAATTCCACAGCTGTGATATAGTACCAGTGACATACTGGAGTTAATTCCACAGCTGTGAAATATGAACATGTCTTGAGGTTAGATTCAGATTTCAAATCCTGCTGAAGTAAACTTTCATTGTTCTGTGGTCAGTAAAATAACATAGTACCAGTCACATACTGGGGTTAATTCCACAGCTGTGGTATAGTACCAGTCATATACCGGGGGTGATTCTATTATGAAGAAAGCAGAGAAAATAAGAGTCAGAATAGTGAGATTTCTAAAGGAGTTTCTCGTTTGATTGAAAGACGTTGTCTTGGAAATCTTCAGCAATATTTCCTGCCGGATAATAGAAAACCACCATTGCCGTACCACCAAAACTATTTACAGCTTTACCAATTCCAATATATTTACTGTTTTTCCACACCATTTGAGTGAAGTGGCCTGCAACATGAAAAATATATCAATTAACACTTTAATAAGGTTACCTGACCTAAACCAGCCAAAGCCGGCCAAAACCAGTCGAAACCAGCCAAAGCCAGCCAAATCTGCCCTAAACCAGCCAAAGCCGGCCAAAATCGGTCGAAACCAGTCAAAACCAGCTCTGGTTCTATGAAATAAAATCACCCACTTTAAAAGTTTCTCATTTAAATTAAAATCTTCCAACATAAATTTATTTAAGAACCTTGCATTAAGTTACTGTCTTAGTAATGAAATAATTAATAATTTTAGTAAATCCCTCAAAATACTTCATTAATTACCATATTTCCCGGCGTCTAAGACGCTACATTTTTCCTAAAATAAGTCTCAAAAATCTACCCTGTGTCCTGGAGGCCGAAGGTTGTTTATTATTTTTTTTCAAACTTTTGGTTGTCAAAATTATGGTGGGTCCTCGAGGACGAAGTGTCTTCGGTGCCAGGAAACACGGTAATTAAAATAAAGTGTATTAGAAATACAGAGATTAAAGGGTTTAATGTCATTTCAATAGAAGTTTTAGAGGTAGACAGGTGTTACAGCTCCCTCAATATCTATTTTAGAGCAATGTATATATTTTTAGCGTTTCTTAATCCATCTTCAGCAGTCACATGCTTACTATGAGATGCTGAACTAAGAGAAGAAAACATCAGATTTTGGTTGGGAACTTGTTTACATATAGTTTTGGCCTGACAGGGTAGTTGTGACATCTGGTGACCTGACAGAGTAGTTGTGATATCTGGTGACCTGACAGGGTAGTTGTGACATCTGATGACAGAGTAGTTGTTCTGGTCTGACAGGGTAGATGTGATATCTGGCCTGACAGGGTAGTTGTGACATCTGGTGACATGACAGGGTAGTTGTGATATCTGGTGACATGACAAGGTAGTTGTTCTGGTCTGACAGGGTAGTTGTGACATCTGGCCTGACAGGGTAGATGTGATATCTGGTCTGACAGGGTA
>OZ024757.1:2018211-2043211 GCA_964016885.1 Eledone cirrhosa
TTGTTCCTCCCCCCCAACTCTCACATTCACACGCGCACACACACACACACACACATACACTTACACACAAACACCACCTTCAGACCTCCCCCCTCGGACCCCCTGCGCCTCCCTCTCCCAATTCCACCCGCCACCACCCCTACACACCTCAGGGGGTTTTCTGTCCGGACACCTACACGACCTCATCTATTTAGGACTGGAGGTTGTGGTACCAACATAACATTAGGTGTAGATGAGGGTGGGGGTAAGGGTATTGGGATGGGGGTGTATATTTGGTTAAGAGGTGCCTACTGACTGTAGGTTTTGCTTTGTACTTAGGTAAGGCGGGTCTCGCCAAAGATCTCGGTCCAGTGACATTGTCTTAGAGAGGTGCAAGTGTGTGAGGTCGGAATTTATCAAATCGTCCCAGGTTTTTCTGGGTCTACCTACTCCATAACTACCATCTATTTTGATCACCCTGCACTTTTTTATACAGCTGTCGTCTTTCATGCACATCACATGACGATACCAACATAGTCTTCTCTCGAGTAAACAGCATCTGATCCCTCTTATTCCTAATTTCTCACTTAGTTCATGCTTTGCCATTCACGTATATTACTATTACACATCCAACAGAGCATGCATGCTTCATTCCTCTCCAGTCTGTGCAGGTCCTCTACACACAGTGCCCATGTCTCACTGCCATGTAACATTGCTGTTCGTATGCAGGCATCATACAATCTGCCTTTCATTTTTAGAGAGAACCCTTTAGTGGCCAATAGTGGTATAAGCTCTCTGAACTTTTTCCATCCCGTTCTGACTCCAGCTACTGTACTTTCAGAGCACCCTCCACCACTGCTGATTTTGTCACCCAGGTAACAGAAGGTGTCGACTATTTATATAGAACCATCTGAGCAATGGAAGGAGCTAGTATCCTGTGGGCACTTGCTGCTACTTATTGCACCAGAGCACCGGCCACATATAATGTTCTTAGTTAGCTTACCTTAGTTAGCATCTACATTCTTAGATAGTTTACCTATGATCCCACTACATCTTTTATGCACCCATACTTTACATTTGGGACATAAAATGGAGTTTCTGCCTACTCCTTTCCTACACACTGAGCATGGTCATTTCCCAGAGGGGACCGGTGCCCTATTTTCCTTCCTACATACTAGAACTTTAATCTTAGACAGGTTAATTTTAAGGCCTTTTGATTCTAGGCCATGCTTCCATGTTTGGAATATCTTCTCTAGTTCAGCCATTGATTCAGCTATGAGCGTTAGATCATCTGCGTATAGAAGTTCCCATGGGTATCCGGTCTTGAACTCCTCTGTTATAGCCTGAAGGGCGATAATAAATAGGAAGGGGCTAAGGACAGAGCTCTGATGAACACCAACTTTTACGCTAAATTCTTCACTATATTCGTTGTTAATTCTAACCTTACTGACTGTTTCTTTATACATGGCTTGTATAGCTCTCACGAGCCATTCATCAACACCTAGTTTTCTAAGAGCCCACCAGATAATGGAGCGCGGGACTCTGTCAAAGGCTTTCTCCAAGTCAACAAAAGCTAAGTATAGGGGTTTACTTTTAGCTAGATACGTCTCCTGTAGTTGTCGTACAAGGAAAAGAGCATCTGTGGTACTTTTACCTGACACAAACCCAAACTGCATTTCATCTAGATCAATTCGCTCTCTGATTAGTTGCGCCATAACTCTTTCTGTGACCTTCATGACCTGGTCAATTAATTTAATGCCTCTATAGTTTATCCTATCTAGGGCATCTCCTTTACACTTGTAGCAGTTAATGATGATGCTGCTACGCCAGTCATTTGGTATGACCCCATTCTGTATGACTTGGTTTACTATGCAGGAGACCATAGTGTGTCCCACCGATCCAGATTCTTTCAGTATTTTAGCGACTATCTCCGAAGGCCCAGCAGCTTTGCTTGTCTTCATATCTTTGATTGCCTTACTTATACTACCTTCAACTTGCACTGCTGGTCCCTCTATTGGATCAATTTGGGGCAGACTATCTTTTTCCCACTTATTCACCTCATTTAGTAGCCTCTCGCAATAACACTTCCAAGCTACCTTCTTATCAGTATCAGTGTGGGCAAGTACACCATCATCATTACGGAAATACTTCTCCCCGACAATATCACGGTTTTCCTTGACACATTGCCTAGCAATCCTGAACACCTCACGTTTTTGGTCCTCGCATTATAGAACATGCTTGAACTTTCTTTCCTCTGCTTCCCTTCTTGCAAGGTACACTTGTCTCCTAGCTTCCCTCCTGGCCACTTGATAGTGTTCTCTACTTCCGCCATCCCGCTATACTTTCCAAGCTTGCTTTTTGGCCTTGATTGTCTCCTCCACCTTACTGTTCCACCACCAAGTTACTCTCCTCCTGCCTATAGGTCTGCTCCAGCCACAGATTTCATCTGTCACCTTCAGCAGGTTAACTTTCAGGAATTCCCACTGTTCCTCTATACTGTACGTCTCTAATTGCTCTTCCTTACTGTCAAAAGCATCAAGTAGTATGTTTTAAATTGTTACTGGCTGTGGGGTCCTTTAACTTCCATATTCTTCTTCTCAGGGTAGTCCTCCTCTGTTGTCGAGTACATCTCGTCCTGACTATGAGGTCGCTAATTATGAGGCTATGCTGGGAGGTGCATTCTTCACGGGGGAGGGATTTAGTGTTTACAACAGACACTTTGTCACGTTTTCTGGTAAGGATATAATCTATCTGACTGGCGTGTTCCCCTGATCTATAGGTGATCAAGTGATTGTCTCGTTTTTTGAAGTTTGTGTTACACATAGTTAGGTTATTAACGTCACAGAATTCCAGGATTCTGGAGCCTTCCTCATTTCTAGTACCAAACCCATAGCCTCCATGGATTCCATCATAGCCGTCACAATGTTGTCCAACATGACCATTTAGGTTGCCAGCAATAATTATGTAGTCACTGTCGGTTATTTGGGAGGTAGTGAGCATTAGCGACTCATAGAATCTTTTATAATGCCAGGTAGTCCAGATTGGGTGCATAAGCGGATATTATTGTCACGGTAGTTCTATTTAGGACAAGTCTTATTTTAATTATTCTGTCGTTCACTCTATTTACGGCAATTACCTTATCTGCCCATTTTTCTGCTAACATAATTCCTACTCCACCCAGTCCGTTGTTATTTCCCAGCCAGAGTAGTTTATAGCATCGTTTTTTACCCACAATGAATCTAGCAGACCCACCCCTCCACCTGGTCTCTTGGACACACCACACATCAACTTCCTTACGTTCAAGCATCTCTACAACCTCGTTAGAGTGACCTTTTAAGGTGCCTACATTCATGGTGCCAACTCTGAAGTTTTGGATTTCGTTTGGTGGGTGGAAGGTATGGGATGGAGGTGTAGGGAGGGGTGAGGGAGATGGGGTTATGTTTGCCATCCACGTCTGAAATAAAGAGGAATCCTTGCATTTTCGTCCGGCCACATGGGGTGAATTTATCTTTATCTTTGACATTGTCATTTGAGTGTCCAGATTCTTCGTACTCTCCAGCACCCCACGGTCCATCTAGCATATCAAAGGCAACCAGGTTTAAACTTAAGGAGTGAATAGCTGGGGCAGTGGTTTTGTGTAAGAGATTGGTAATAGAAATGTATAAGCCGCTGAATTATGATTGGACCATCTAATAATGGTGGCGAGTGGGGATGGAGGGGAGGATGATATGGGGAAGTTAACGAGAAGGTTATTTTTTTAAAAATCTAAACCTAAAAACGAACATATAACAGTAATCAGTGTTTAAATACAAGAAGGTTATATATATATATATATCATCATCATCATTTAACGTCTCTCTTTCACGCTAGCATGGGTTTAGACGGCAATTGTCTCACTTGAGGCAAGATTGGTTGGGAGACTGTGTCTCGCTCATATAGGACTGTCTGGCAGGTTTTCTACAGCTGGATGCCCTTCCTAACACCAACCACATTACAGTGTGGACTGGGAGGTTTTTACCGTGTTACCTACACGACCACATTACAGCGTGGACTGTGTTTTTTGTCGAGACACCTACACGATCTCATTATTTAGGACTGGATGTTGTGGTAGTGCCTACTGACTGTACGTTTCGCTATGTACATAGGCAAGAGGGGTCTTCTGTATTACTGCATAGCGCCAAAGATCTCGGTCCAGTGACATTGTCTTAGAGAGGTGTGTGTAAGGTCGGAATTTATCATAACTCTGAACCGATTTATCTTGTATTTGCGGAGAGAAAGGGAAGGGGTGAGAGAAGATGTAAGCGTATGGAGAAGACAGAGTGGGGAAAGAAGGAAGGTTCCCGAAGAAAGATCCCAGAAGGAATTAATAATTGTTTCTACTTTTGGTACACGGCCAGCAATTATCCCAGTGTATTACTGGTACATTATTTTATCGACCCCATAAGGATGAAAGGCAAAGTTAACCTCGGTGGGATTTGAACTCAGACCATAAATGGCCGTAACTCTTTGCTGCAAAGCATGTGTCCGACCCTCTACCGATACTGCCAATCCACCACCCACAAGGAATTAATAATAACAATAGGAAAGTTAACGAGAAGCTTATTTTTATATAAAGGACTTACAGATTCGACTTTAATTATGAAAAGTTAAACGAACGTTTAACTTAAACGGACAATATAAATACTGATAAGTAAATGGACCAAGAAGGATGGAGAGACGACAAGAAAATGAAAGGAATACATTACATTTCTCAAAACGACAATATATATATACATATATATACACCTATATGTATATGTATATATATATATATAAATGTATATATATATACATATATGTATATATATATGTATATGTATATATATATATATATGTATATATATACAAATACACGCACATATAAATATGTGTGTGTGTGTGCGTGTATACATATAATTAAGTAAACGTATATAAATAAATAAATACGTATATAACAAGCGCACACACATACCTACATGTAAGTACACAAATGTTCGGAGACGGCCGTCAACCAAAACATGAAGTACACGTATACACACACCCTACATACGTACGAACCCGCATACTCACACAGACGCAAAACTCCCGTATACACATAACCAAAAGCATATGTACCAGAATATATAAAATATACGCCATAACATATACAATCAAATATACGTACGAGAAAGTATACGTACCTTCACAAAACATACAGGTAATATATACTTACCTATGCAAAGAAGTAATGGTATAAACATAACATATACTTAGCTCCCACATCAAGACGTAAAATATCCGCATATAGTTCGTACTATCCGTTAGGGTATAATATTTGCTCTACGGTTCTTATATATTTGATATATATTTATCCTTATCGAGCCCTCTTTGGATTTTAGTCTTCAAATTTATTATTATTACTGTTAAATTTGGCTTTCATCCTCACGGGGTCGATGAAATAAAGTACCAGTAATGCACTGGGAAATTGCTGGCCTTGTGCCAAAAGTAGAAACAATTATTACTATATATATATATTATATATATATAAATATAAATATATATATATATATATATATATATATATATATATATATATATATATATATAGGAACGAGTAGGACCCCGACGGCTGAGCTCAAGCCGTTTCGACGGCTAATTCTGGACTAAAATTTTAGTCCAGAATTTCTGGATATTTTAGTCCAGAATTAGCCGTCGAAACAGCTTGAGCTCAGCTGTCGGAGTCCTACTCGCTCCTATTACCCACTCTACTACCCTAAGTATTGAGTACTTTGGTGCATTATGGTCCACCTGGTTCCTTACCACATTTCCTTCGTTATATATATATATATATATATATATATATAATTGTTTCAACATTTGGCACAAGGCCAGCAATTAGCCAGTACATTACTCTGGTACTTTATTTTATCAACCCCTTAAGGATGAAAGGCAAAGTTAACCTCGGCGGGATTTGAACTCAGTTCGTAAAGGGACGTAACTCTTTGCTGTAATGCATGGCGTCCGACTCTCTACCGATACTGCCAATATATATATCATCATCATCATCATTTCCCTGCTTGCAAGGGTGGGACAGGAACTGATTCTGGCTTGATTTCTACAGCTGGATGCCCTTCCTAACACCAACCTCATTTACAGTGAGTGCTGGGTGGTTTTTTGCCGTGGCAGCTCCACGACCACTTTACAGTGGAATGATAGGGACCCCAGTCCCTATCATCTCATTTCTACAGCTGAGTAAACTGGAGCAATGTGAAATAAAGTCTCTTGCTCAAGGAAACAACACATCACCCGGTCTGAGAATTGAACTCACAACCTTTATATATATATATATATATATATATATATATATGATGTTACATAAATCGTTTATTCATTACAATCCTTTCAACGGTTCTCCCTGCCGGCAGTATATCACCAAATCGAATTTCATCTGAGGATACCGTTCTCAAAACAACAACAAATGCATGAATTACATCTTAATTGCATGGGAGAACCGCTGAAATAATTATAATGAATAAACATCAGCATCTTTATTCATGTTATTATTATACTGAATCATTGGCGGTGGATTGGCAGTATCAGTAGAGGGTTGGACGCCATGCTTTCCAGCATAGTTACGTCCCTTTACGATCTGAGTTCAAATCCCGCCAGGGTTAACTTTGCCTTTCATCCTTACGAGGTCGATAAAATAAAGTACCAGTAATGTACTGGGTAATTGCTGGCCTTGTGCCAAAAGTAGAAACAATTATTATACTGAATCTCCATCGTAACTACAAGCTTTCTCCTGTTTTTACCAAAACAATCTCGTCAGAACACACACACACATATATATATATATATATATATATATATTGTTATACTTTGGGAGGGTCATGTTGCCAATAAGAAACACATGCACCAGTTGCTTTCACTTCAATTTATTATAATAAATTTATAAATTTAGGAATTTATAAATTTCTGGTTGGTTGGTTGGTTCCACAACCAGATAGTTGTTTATATATTGTCAAAGTTCTTTCGTCACACATTCTGTGACCTCTTCAGTGACTGGGGATTCTTTTCTTTGTTTTTGTGCCTCTCCTTTGTTCTGTCCTACGCCATTTTGTATATATATATGTGTGTGTGTCATGGCTGGTTACAAACCTTACATAGGGCTAAACAAATGAAATAAATACATAAATAACATACCTGATAAACAGTCGCCTTGTCTTGTCCATTTAAAGAAGATATTTTGACCAATTCTCTCCCCTTTGTACAACTGGTTGCTGTAGTGAAGACAAGACTCCTTTACAATTGTTTCTGCCCACAACTGAGCTAGTTTACTTAACTGTTCTGACAGATGTAGAGCTGGACTGTTGTGCTGTTGTCGGTATTTGTTGTGGCATTCAAGACATTCTTTGCAAAACACTGCCAATGTTTGTGGAACTGAGCGAACAATCGTTGGTAACTGATGACTTCGCTTCAGCCATATCTCTTTCACAGAACTTGAGTGGAGATTTTCTGGTGACCCTTCACTATGTTTGTGTGAGATTGTGGCAGATGTCTCAATCACAGGACTGCTGAAATCTGTATATATATATATAATTAGAAAGTGAACAACACAAAATATAACTACTCCATTACCAAAGGTTTCTGGATCACAGACGATAATAATATATGTCTGGATCGGTCGTCAGGCAGAGATGTTATAGATAAAAGATATAACATCTATAACATCTCTGTCTGACGACCAATACAGACGTATATTATTAGTGTCTGGGATCCAGAAACCTTTGGTAATGGAGTAGTTATATTTTGTGTTGTTCACTTTCTAATTAAATAGCTCTGTTCTATACATAGAGCACTCTTTTTTTCCTTTGGAATTACCTAACACACACACACACACACACACACACATATATATATATATATATATATAGAGAGAGAGAGAGAGAGACAAGTTCAACAGATTATGTATATGGATGTACCAGGGAGCTAATAAGTTCCTGGCTTTGGGTAAAAGAAAATACAGGAGGATCAGTTAAGATTTTATGCAACATATTCCCCTCTCAGATTCACAGACTTATTCCAGTGGTCCTACCTCCCCTGTAAAGGTAACAGCTCTACCTCCCCTGTAAAGGTATCAGCTCTACCTCCCCTGTAAAGTTAACAGCTCCACCTCCCCTGTAAAGGTAACAGTTTTAGCTCCCCTGTAAAGGTAACAGTCCTACCTCCCCTGTAAAGGTAACAGCACCACCTCCCCTGTAAAGGTAACAGTCCTACCTCCCCTGTAAAGGTAACAGCTCTACTCTTTCAGCCAGGAACTCTTCAGTACCCTGGTATAGTGTATAACATATATTTTCAGGTCCAGAAAGAATATACAAATGGTTGAACCAAATGGCCACTCTCAGTGAACAGATCTTAGAACTAACACTCTAAATTCTTTCCCCTTTATTTTAATAATTGTTTCTACTTTTTGGCACAAGGCCAGCAATTACCCAGTACATTACTTTGAATAAATAATTGTTTCTACTTTAGGCACAAGGCCAGCAATTACCCAGTGCATTACTGGTACTTTATTTTATCGACCCCGTAAGGATGAAAGGCAAAGTCAACCTCGGCGGGATTTGAACTCAGATCGTAAAGGGATGTAACTATGCTGGAAAGCATGGCGTCCGACCCTCCACCGATACTGCCAATCCACCGCCTTAATTTAATAATATTATTTTAATAATATTATTTCTGTCTTTATAGAATATTTTTTCCTTTGATATAATATATACTTTTGATTTAATACCTATCTTAAATGACTATAAGTGAATTTAAGACTGAATAACGGTCAATTTTTGTTTTGTGTTTTTTTACCAATCTAATTACGCTATGTTTTAATTAATTAAACGTTTAAACCAACTGTAATGTTTTCTCCCAGTCACGTAACCCCCTATGTGTTGAGGTTTTTCTAGTCATATGCCTGGTGGTCACCGATCTGTCCAGTTCGTTTTCTACCAACATATCAGGAAAAAATATTATATTTTCTATGTATTTTGTCTGGGGAAGACATGCTTTGCTTTATGTTATACATAAAACTTCTTTGAAATATATATAATAAAATAGAGATTATATAAAGTATATCTTTCGTTTATTACTATTATTATTGGCAGTATCGGTAGAGGGTCGGACGCTGTGCTTTGACGCATAGAGTTATGGACGTTGCCATTCTGAGTTCGAATCCCACCGAGGTTAACTTTGCCTTTCATCCTTACGGGGTCGATAAAATAAAGTACCAGTAATACACTGGGTAATTGCTGGCCTTGTGCCCAAAAGTAGAAACAATTATTATTATTATTATATATATATATATATATATAAAAGTTAAAACAATGAAATAAAAAATCAAGTCATTAGAAATATACTTCACTGCTTTACGATCGTTTCTAGGTGATGATAATACATTGTAGCTATACTTCGTCATTGATCTATGTAACGTTAGTTACAAAATATCAGATAAAGAGAATATTTACTTACATGCATATCACCAGCTGTTGTCAAAAGCAATAATAATTTTATTCAGAATTAGTAGTATGTTAGTATTCTATTCTTATTTGGAGGTAGTTGAAGAACTAACCAATTCTAATTGTTTTTTTCATATGATGTTAAGATGAAAAGTAATTCACTTTAGTTGAGGCCATGACCCATTAATGTACTATCATCACCTAGAAACGATCGTAAAGCAGTGAAGTATATTTCTAATGACTTGATTTTTTATTTCATTGTTTTAACATATATCATGACTCTGTTTTCCTTTTAATGTTTTATTGTTTTCCGGGATTTATTTTAACCTACAACATTTTCAACATACGGATTACATTGAGTTCTTCATGCAGACTACACCCCACAACTTACCGTGGATATCTGTGTGTGTGTATATATATATATATATATATATATAAATTGAAACAAAATGAAAACGAAATTTCATTTCTCACTCTTAGTATGGCACTTACTTAAATGTAAGTATGCATGTATACGTACATACATATATGTATACAGACGTACAGTAGCATGCACATATATATATATATATATACATATATACATACATATGCATACAGGTACACATACATATATGCACGTATCAGTTTAGCGGCGCTAACGTCGCTTTGTTCGTTTGTAAACAAACTGAACAGCCTGAATTTATGCCATACGGTGTTAAGGCAACCACGTCACCTTTTTGTTCAACACTGACACAGGAACGATGTACTAGTTTCAAGCTTGTTAGCTATCATCAGCACCGTTTACCCATCTGCCAGATAGTTGAACGTATACATGCATACTTACATTTAAGTAAGTGCCATACTAAGAGTGAGAAATGAAATTTCGTTTTCATTTTGTTTCAATTTATCGTTTTCGGTATGCCTGACCGATTTAACTCACTCAATATGCAAATTAGGCTGCTCAGCCGTTAATTTTCATAAGGAAAGTATATACTTTCGAACGTTCAACTATCTGGCAGATGGGTAAACGGTGCTGATGATAGCTAACAAGCTTGAAACTAGTACATCGTTCCTGTGTCAGTGTTGAACAAAAAGGTGACGTGGTTGCCTTAACACCGTATGGCATAAATTCAGGCTGTTCAGTTTGTTTACAAACGAACAAAGCGACGTTAGCGCCGCTAAACTGATACGTGCATATATGTATGTGTACCTGTATGCATATGTATGTATATATGTATATATATATATATATATGTGCATGCTACTGTACGTCTGTATACATATATGTATGTACGTATACATGCATACTTACATATATATATATATATATACATATATGTGTATATATATATACATATATATGGAGAGAGAGAGAGGAAGGGGGGGAGTCTCATACATGTGACATAGAGGAAAATTGGAAGTTACTACAAGATAGGAAGTTTCTACCAGACTGAGGGTGTGACACTGGATGTGACACTGTAACATTTGGTGACACAGTGTTACATTGTGACACCCAGTATAACACTGAGAGTAACACTGTCCCACCCAATATTCCACTGTCTCACCCAATATTCCACTGTCCCACCCAATGTCCCACTTTCCCACCCAATGTGCCACTGTTCCACTCTCCCACCCAATGTCCCACTGTCCCACCCACTGTCCCACCCAATCTCCCACTGTTCCACCCAATGTCCCACTGTCCCACCCAATCTGTCACTATCCCACCCAATGTCCCACTGTCTCACCCAATGTCCCACTGTCCCACCCAATCTCCCACTGTTCCACCCAATGTCCCACTGTCCCACCCAATCTGTCACTATCCCACCCAATGTCCCACTGTCCCACCCAAAGTCCCACTGTTCCACCCACTGTCCCACCCAATCTGTCACTATCCCAACCAATGTCCCACTGTCTCACCCAATGTCCCACTGTCCCACCCAATGTCCCACTGTTCCACCCAATGTCCCACTGTCCCACCCAATCTGTCACTATCCCACCCAATGTCCCACTGTCCCACCCAATGTCCCACTGTTCCACCCAATGTCCCACCCAATCTGTCACTATCCCACCCAATGTCCCACTGTTCCACCCAATGTCCCACTGTCCCACCCAATCTGTCACTATCCCACCCAATGTCCCACTGTCCCACCCAATGTCCCACTGTCCCACCCAATCTGTCACTATCCCACCCAATGTCCCACTATTCCACCCAATGTCCCACTGTCCCACCCAATCTGTCACTATCCCACCCAATGTCCCACTGTCCCACCCAATGTCCCACTGTTCCACCCAATGCCCCACCCAATCTGTCACTATCCCACCCAATGTCCCACTGTTCCACCCAATGTCCCACCCAATCTGTCACTATCCCACCCAATGTCCCACTGTTCCACCCAATGTCCCACTGTCCCACCCAATGTCCCACTGTTCCACCCAATGTCCCACTGTCCCACCCAATCTGTCACTATCCCACCCAATGTCCCACTGTCTCACCCAATGTCCCACTGTTCCACCCAATGTCCCACTGTCCCACCCAATGTCCCACTGTCCCACCCAATCTGTCACTATCCCGCCCAATGTCCCACTGTTTCACCCAATGCCCCACTGTTCCACCCAATGTCCCACTGTCCCACCCAATCTGTCACTATCCCACCCAATGTCCCACACAATGTCCCGCTGTCCCACTGCCCCACCCACTGTTCCACTGCCCCACCCACTGTCCCACTATCACACTGTCTGACCCAGTGTGACATGGCCTGACATAAGAAATGAGAACCTACTGTGGTCAGCCGGAGGTAAGACGTTGGTTGTATATTGACCAGAGATGTTACCAGGTGGGTAATAATGTGCCACGACTATAGTGTGGCCAGCTACAGTGGTAACTTGACCAATACCCATCTGGCGGCTGGACCTCCACACCAGCTGGCTGAAGTGGCCTGGAATATAGAATGGTAGAAGATAGAGTGACCTCATTTGGTCAGTGTGGTTTGGGAGGGAGGTCAGTGTGGTATGGGAAGGGGGTCAGTGTGGTGTGGGAGGGAGGTCAGTGTGGTATGGGAAGGGGGTCAGTGTAGTGTGGGAAGGGGGTCAGTGTGGTGTGGGAGGGAGGTCAGTGTGGTCTGGGAAGGGGGTCAGTGTGGTGTGGGAGGGAGGTCAGTGTGGTATGGGAAGGGGGTCAGTGTGGTGTGGGAAGGGGGTCAGTGTGGTGTGGGAGGGAGGTCAGTGTGGTGTGGGAGGGGGTCAGTGTGGTGTGGGAGGGGGTCAGTGTGGTGTGGGAGGGAGGAGGTCAGTGTGGTGTGGGAAGGGGGTCAGTGTAGTGTGGGAGGGAGGTCAGTGTGGTGTGGGAGGGGGTCAGTGTGGTGTGGGAGGGAGGAGGTCAGTGTGGTGTGGGAGGGGGTCAGTGTGGTGTGGGAGGGAGGAGGTCAGTGTGGTGTAGGAGGGAGGTCAGTGTGGTGTGGGAGGGGGTCAGTGTGGTGTGGGAGGGGGTCAGTGTGGTGTGGGAGGGAGGAGGTCAGTGTGGTGTGGGAAGGGGGTCAGTGTAGTGTGGGAGGGAGGTCAGTGTGGTGTGGGAGGGGGTCAGTGTGGTGTGGGAGGGAGGAGGTCAGTGTGGTGTGGGAGGGGGTCAGTGTGGTGTGGGAGGGAGGTCAGTGTGGTGTGGGAGGGGGTCAGTGTGGTGTGGGAGGGAGGAGGTCAGTGTGGTGTGGGAGGGGGTCAGTGTGGTGTGGGAGGGAGGAGGTCAGTGTGGTGTAGGAGGGAGGTCAGTGTGGTGTGGGAGGGAGGTCAGTGTGGTGTGGGAGGGGGTCAGTGTGGTGTGGGAGGGAGGTCAGTGTGGTGTGGGAGGGGGTCAGTGTGGTGTGGGAGGGAGGTCAGTGTGGTGTGGGAAGGAGGTCAGTGTGGTGTGGGAAGGGGGGCAGTGTGGTGTGGGAGGGAGGTCAGTGTGGTGTGGGAGGGAGGTCAGTGTGGTGTGGGAGGGGGTCAGTGTGGTGTGGGAGGGGGTCAGTGTGGTGTGGGAGGGAGGAGGTCAGTGTGGTGTGGGAAGGGGGTCAGTGTAGTGTGGGAGGGAGGTCAGTGTGGTGTGGGAGGGGGTCAGTGTGGTGTGGGAGGGAGGAGGTCAGTGTGGTGTGGGAGGGGGTCAGTGTGGTGTGGGAGGGAGGTCAGTGTGGTGTGGGAGGGGGTCAGTGTGGTGTGGGAGGGAGGAGGTCAGTGTGGTGTGGGAGGGGGTCAGTGTGGTGTGGGAGGGAGGAGGTCAGTGTGGTGTGGGAGGGGGTCAGTGTGGTGTGGGAGGGAGGAGGTCAGTGTGGTGTGGGAGGGGGTCAGTGTGGTGTGGGAGGGAGGTCAGTGTGGTGTGGGAGGGGGTCAGTGTGGTGTGGGAGGGAGGAGGTCAGTGTGGTGTGGGAGGGAGGTCAGTGTGGTGTGGGAGGGAGGTCAGTGTGGTGTGGGAAGGAGGTCAGTGTGGTGTGGGAAGGGGGGCAGTGTGGTGTGGGAGGGAGGTCAGTGTGGTGTGGGAAGGGGGTCAGTGTGGTGTGGGAAGGAGGTCAGTGTGGTGTGGGAGGGAGGTCAGTGTGGTGTGGGAGGGACGTCAGTGTGGTGTGGGAGGGAGATCAGTGTGGTGTGGGAAGGGGGTCAGTGTGGTGTGGGAGGGAGGTCAGTGTGGTGTGGGAAGGAGGTCAGTGTGGTGTGGGAGGGAGGTCAGTGTGGTGTGGGAAGGAGGTCAGTGTGGTGTGGGAGGGAGGTCAGTGTGGTGTGGGAGGGAGGTCAGTGTGGTGTGGGAAGGGGGTCAGTGTGGTGTGGGAGGGGATCAGTGTGGTGTGAGAGGGAGGTCAGTGTGGTGTGGGAGGGGATCAGTGTGGTGTGAGAGGGAGGAGGTCAGTGTGGTGTGGGAAGGGGGTCAGTGTGGTGTGGGAAGGAGGTCAGTGTGGTGTGAGAGGGAGGTCAGTGTGGTGTGGGAGGGAGGTCAGTGTGGTGTGGGAGGGACGTCAGTGTGGTGTGGGAGGGAGGTCAGTGTGGTGTGGGAAGGAGGTTAGTGTGGTGTGGGAGGGAGGTCAGTGTGGTGTGGGAGGGAGGTCAGTGTGGTGTGGGAAGGAGGTCAGTGTGGTGTGGGAGGGAGGTCAGTGTGGTGTGGGAGGGGGTCAGTGTGGTGTGGGAGGGGATCAGTGTGGTGTGAGAGGGAGGTCAGTGTGGTGTGGGAGGGAGGTCAGTGTGGTGTGGGAAGGAGGTCAGTGTGGTGTGGGAGGGAGGTCAGTGTGGTGTGGGAGGGAGGTCAGTGTGGTGTGGGAGGGGGTCAGTGTGGTGTGGGAGGGGGTCAGTGTGGTGTGGGAGGGGATCAGTGTGGTGTGAGAGGGAGGTCAGTGTGGTGTGGGAGGGAGGTCAGTGTGGTGTGGGAGGGAGGTCAGTGTGGTGTGGGAGGGAGGTCAGTGTGGTGTGGGAAGGAGGTCAGTGTGGTGTGGGAGGGGGTCAGTGTGGTGTGGGAGGGGATCAGTGTGGTGTGAGAGGGAGGTCAGTGTGGTGTGGGAGGGAGGTCAGTGTGGTGTGGGAAGGAGGTCAGTGTGGTGTGGGAGGGAGGTCAGTGTGGTGTGGGAGGGACGTCAGTGTGGTGTGGGAGGGGATCAGTGTGGTGTGGGAGGGAGGTCAGTGTGGTGTGGGAGGGACGTCAGTGTGGTGTGGGAGGGGATCAGTGTGGTGTGGGAGGGAGGTCAGTATGGTGTGGGAGGGACGTCAGTGTGGTGAGGGAGGTCAGTGTGGTGTGGGAGGGGGTCAGTGTGAGAGGGAGGAGGTCAGTGTGGTGTGGGAAGGGGGTCAGTGTGGTGTGGGAAGGAGGTCAGTGTGGTGTGGGAGGGAGGTCAGTGTGGTGTGGGAGGGACGTCAGTGTGGTGTGGGAGGGACGTCAGTGTGGTGTGGGAGGGAGGTCAGTGTGGTGTGGGAAGGAGGTTAGTGTGGTGTGGGAGGGACGTCAGTGTGGTGTGGGAGGGGATCAGTGTGGTGTGGGAGGGACGTCAGTGTGGTGAGGGAGGTCAGTGTGGTGTGGGAAGGAGGTCAGTGTGGTGTGGGAGGGAGGTCAGTGTGGTGTGGGAGGGAGGTCAGTGTGGTGTGGGAGTGACGTCAGTGTGGTGTGGGAAGGAGGTCAGTGTGGTGTGGGAGGGAGGTCAGTGTGGTGTGGGAAGGAGGTCAGTGTGGTGTGGGAGGGAGGTCAGTGTGGTGTGGGAGGGAGGTCAGTGTGGTGTGGGAGGGAGGTCAGTGTGGTGTGGGAAGGAGGTCAGTGTGGTGTGGGAGGGAGGTCAGTGTGGTGTGGGAGGGAGGTCAGTGTGGTGTGGGAGGGAGGTCAGTGTGGTGTGGGAGGGAGGTCAGTGTGGTGTGGGAAGGAGGTCAGTGTATTCTCCTTTTCGCTAATCTTTGATATTATATTGGCATCTGCTGTGCAGCTAATTTCCATTACTGTGCATGCTTTTTTCTCCCTGTCCCATCTGGTCTGTTATGCCTGCATTTTATTGGGGTTTTTACTGGAACATTCCACCAGTACTCTTTCATATTATGTACATGAATGTCTTCCACATTGCTGTAGCTTTTAATGTGTTTATTATCTTTTCTACGGATTGCATTGTACAGTGTTTTGGCCACTACATCTAGCCTCATAGTTAGATAGTACCGCGATGACATCTTTGGACAGCTGCTGATGACATGGGTGACATCTTCGATGTTAATTCTGCAGAGTCTGCATTTGTTATCACATCTAGGTGTTTTGCCTGCATCCCTATCTCTTTTGTGAATCAGGTATTTCGTGTTAATTTCCTGTTCTTGGATTGCAAAAGTGTATCCTTCAAAGTGGGAGCCAATATAGCGGTTATTTGTCCAATATAGACTACTTTACTTATCTATATTACTCTCACTCTGGAGCTTCCTGGCAACATATCCATGCATGATTTTTTGCTGATAAACATGCAGTTTTTCATCCATGGATTCACTGCGATACTGCTGAGCGACTTCCCTGAGTGTGAGTTTTTGATTATCACACAGGGAATATCTCTCGAGGAGTTCCTTCCAAACTCTCATGATCTTGTCTATTTCATGCAGATAGACTTGATCGAGGAATGGGCTCCTACGCTTCAAGGTTCGTAGATGTTGTCGGAGAGATATGATGCGACATTCAAATGTTGTCTGGACTGATGTTAGGCCTCTGCCTCCCTGCTTACGTTTCAAGTAAAGGCGGTCTATGTCACTGTTGATGTGGAAGTTTCCGGTGTTGTTCAGTATTTTTCGAGTTCCAACATTAACTGCTCGGATTTCGCCTATCGTCCAATTGAGTATTCCAAACGTTGGTGTTAGGACAGGCACAGCAAACACATTGTGAGCCACTGTTTTGTTTTGCGCAGAGAGTTCCGATGACCAAATCTTTCTTAATCGGGTGTAGTATTCCCTGGTTACGCGTTCTTTATTACAGATACCATTATAGGATATGTTCTCATCTATCCCCAGGTATCTGTAGCAGTCCTCATCAGATATCGGTGAAACAGTTAGGCCATTGATGACAATGTTGCTAGATTGGGTTGTTGTTTTTCCCCGCTTTACAGTCATGTATGAGCATTTATCTTGGCCAAACTTCATTCCTATATCCTTTGAGAATGTTGTAACCAGGTCAAGATTTTTCTTCATCCCGTCCATGTTCTTGGCATAGAGTTTCAGATCATCCACAAAGAAATTATGGGTTAGGTTCGTATTTCTGTCCTCCTGTGAGCTAATGATGTATCCCTCACATTTCTTGAGCAGAAAGGACAAGGGGTTTAATGACAGGATGAATAATATCACAGAGAGACTGTCCCCCTGAAATATACCCTGCAATATTTTATTTTATCAGTGAAAATAGAGTCCTCCCTCTCTGTCTTTAACCTTAGGATAGTAGCCCAAGAAGAAGACAGCCTCTCTATGGCTCTGACAATAATGTCTGGGACTTTAGCAAGTTGGAGGGCCTCTATCATCCAAGAGTGGGGAACAGAATCGAAAGTTTTCCTGTAGTCCAGCCAGACTGTAGCCATATTCCTCCTAAGTTGTCGCACCTCTGACATCGCAGTTTTGTTGATTAGGAGTTGTTCAGCACATCCCCAAACCCTTCTTTCCAGCTGCTTGTTCATCTGTGATGATGTTATTATTTTCACAGTGATCTTGGAGGAATAGGTTCAGGCAGGCTGTATACATCTTATACATCAGGTTCTGGCATGCAATGGGTCGGTAGTTTTTTGCCAAGTGGGTGTCTTTGTTCTTGGGGACCAGTAATGTTTGTGATAATGTCAACCATGCTGGTTTAAGTGTATCTCCCTTAAGAACTTGTTGGTAGAAGTCAGTAAGATACTTCCTATGTATGTATGTGTATGTGTGTATGTATGTGTGTGTATGTGTGTATGTATGTATGTGTGTATATAGGTTCATGTGTATATGTATGTGTATACATGCAATATATCATTACAAAAGTGAAAAGAGAGTTCTCTATCTTACCACAAAGGTTTGTGTCACCTCTCTGTTCAAAGTTATATTTCTCCGCTTCACTATACCACTGATCTGTTACTTCTTCACCTGGTTTATAACAAACAGAAATATCTTCTCATCTCACACAGTCTCTTTCTCTCTCCTCCTCTTTTCTATCCCTTTATATATATATATATATATATATATATATATATATATATATATAGACATGTGATGCGCATGGAGGATGACCGATGGGTGAAGAAGTGCCAAGAAATGCCAGTGGAAGGAAGACATGGTAGAGGTAGACCACGAAAAACATGGGCGGAGGTGGTGAGAACAGACCTCAGATCGCTGAAGCTCACGGTGGAGATGATGAAGGACCGTGACAAGTAGAGAGATGCTGTGCTGAATAGGACCCATCCCACCCTTGCAAGCAGGGAAAAGCAGACGTATGATGATGATGATGATGATGATATAGTAATAATAATAAATATGAAGACTAAAATCCAAAGAGGGCTCGATAAGGATAATATATATAACAAAATATATAAAACCATAGAGCAAATAGTAATTAAAATAATAGGTTAAAGTTTAAGCAATGAATCGCCTTAACGGGATTTCTGAAACTATATATATATATATATAACGGGATCTTCTGAAAAAAAAAAAAAAAAAAATATATATATATATATCTCCAGTCCAAACTAAAGAGGTCATGTAGGTGTCACGACAAAAAAAACACCTAGTCCACGCTGTAATGTGGCCATGTAGGAGACACAGTAAAAAGTTCCCAGTTCCACACTGTAAATGTGGTTAGTGTTAGGAAGGACATCCAGCTGTAGAAAACCTGCCAGATAGTCCTATACGACCGAGATACGGTCACCCGACCAACCTTGCCTCAAGTGGGACAATTCTCATCTAATCCATCCTAGCGTGGAAGATAGACGTTAAACAATGATGATGATGATATATGATATATATATATATATATATATATATATATATATATATATATATATATATATATACAATTTTTAACAGATTTTAAATCTCATTTCATATTTTTATCCATAACATCTCTATCTGACGACCGATCCAGACATATATTATTATCGTCTGTGATCCAGAAACCTTTGGTAATGGAGTAGTTATATTTTGTGTTGTTCACTTTCTAATTAAATATATATATATAAAGAGGTTATATTTAATTTGTTGGGATTCAACAAGCTTAAACATTTTTATAACTGATACAAAGCACTTATTTTTATAACACATATAAAGACTATCCAGGAAGCTCCAACCGTTAAGGTTGTCTTTTTTCCGGGTATGTCATTATTTATTTATAAAACAAATCTGTATTTTATCTGATGAAAGCGCACCATAATTTGTCTTGGTTACCCTTGAAATATATATAATAAAATAAATATGGTTTTATAAATATAGTTTCCATTTATTAATATATTGTATATATATATATATATATATATATATATATATATATATATATATATATATATATATATATATATAAAGTTCAAGTTCAGGGAGCTACTACCACTGCTAGAAATAAAAGGCTTTTCCCTCAAAATGAAAGTCAGACTGTATGATGCGTGCATACAAACAGCAATGTTACATGGTAGTGAGACCTGGGCAGTGTGTAGAAGACTTGCGTAGATTAGAAAGAAACAAAGCCTGCATGCTCCGATGGATGTGTAATAGTAATATATGTGAATGGCAAAGTATAAACGAATTGAGAGAGAGAGACTGAGCATAAGAGGAATCAAATGTTGTGTGCAGGAGAGGAGATTACGTTGGTATGGACATGTGATGCATATGAAGAAGGACAGCTGCATAAAACAGGTGCAGAGTGCTCAAAGTCGATCGAAACCTTGGAGTGGGGAGACCCAAGAAGACTGGGGATGAGGTGATAAAAGCTGACCTTGCCCAATTGCAGCTCTCAAAGATGATGACACATCCCATGGGCACAGGCTGAAGCTAAAGTATACATATAGTATGTATCACTCCCACTCTACCCTTCCATACATGAGGAGAGGCTGTAGCATGTGTCGAGGGAAGCCTCCAGCCTACACTGTAAAGTGGTCATGATGGCAACATGACAAAAAACACCCAGTCCACCCCGTAATGTGGTTGCGTAGGTGTCACAACAAAAAGCACCCAGTACACTCCGTAATGTGGTTGGCGTTAGGAAGGGCATCCGGCCGTAGAGACCTAACCAGAATCAGTTCTGTATGAGCAAGACATGGTCACCTGACCTAGCATTGCCCACAACAGGATAACTCGTTTAACCCATGCTAGTGTGGAAAAATGGACGTTAAACATTGATGATATATATACATATATATGTATACACACACACATATATATACACACACACACATATATATCGTAACGATGACGATGATGATGATGATGATGATGATGGAAGTGGTGGAAGTCATGATGATGGTGATGATGACATACGACCAGTGATGATGATGATGTACTGACCAGTGACAATGATGACATACTGACCAGTGAGAATGCCAGGTTTATTGCTGAAGAATACTGCAATATTTTCACCAATTCTGACACCATTAATATTCCTGCAACTGTGATGGATATATTTCATTCTGGAGAGGACTTCGGCCCATCTTTTAGCGCTGTCTGACAACATTTGACTGAAGGTCAACTCACTAGACCCATGCCTAGCCCTGTAGAAATTGTGGGCTTTCAATGATCCTTCTTCAAATGAACTGAGATAGGAAGGAACCTCCTGAAATGATAATATCACTGGTTCAATAAATCAATTATTTTGATACAATATTTCTAATGAAATATTTTGCTGAAGAAAACTCTGAAAACATTAATTGATCGATTGTTTTGTCTTGGACTGTTTCAGTTTCACATCTGAAAAGGGGGTCACAACTCTGAAATATGTTAAAATACACTGGGTAAAACATTACTTTGTTTTGTAGAAATTGTGGGCTTTCAACGATCCTTCTTCAAATGAACTGGGATAGAAAGGGGCTCCTGAAATAATAATTGTTTCTACTTCTGGCACAAGGCCAGCAATTATCCCAGTGTATTACTGGTACTTTATTTTATTGACCTTGTAAGGATGAAAAACAAAGTTAACCTCGGCAGGATTTGAACTCAGACCATAAAGGGCCGTAACTATGCTAGAAAACATGGTGTCCAACCCCCTACCAATACTGCCAATTCACCGCCCTGAAATAATAATATATTTGACTTTGAATATGTCTAACACCTGTGGACATGCCTACAAAGTCAAAAAACAGCACAGTTGCCATGACTTTTGGAAACATTTTTTCACGCTCAGAGTTGCTGACGCATGGAACAAACTACCTGCATCAGTTGTTAGCTGTCGAGACACTGCATCCTTTAAAACCTCCATGGAACAAACTACCTGCATCAGTTTTAGCTGTCGAGACACTGCATCCTTTAAAACCTCCATGGAACAAACTACTTGCATCAGTTGTTAGCTGTCGAGACACTGCATCCTTTAAAACCTCCATGGAACAAACTACCTGCATCAGTTGTTAGCTGTCGAGACACTGCATCCTTTAAAACCTCCATGGAACAAACTACCTGCATCAGTTGTTAGCTGTCAAGACACTGCATCCTTTAAAACCTCCATGGAACAAACTACCTGCATCAGTTGTTAGCTGTCAAGACACTGCATCCTTTAAAACCTCCATGGAACAAACTACCTGCATCAGTTGTTAGCTGTCAAGACACTGCATCCTTTACTTTAAAACCTCCATGGAACAAACTACCTGCATCAGTTGTTAGCTGTCTGGAGACTGCATCCTTTAAAACCTCCATGCTTCCTGAAATTCACCAACACTACACTGATACTCCCCTTAAAACCATTTAGATCTGAACAGGGTCCCGAATTTTTCATATATATATATATATATATGTATATATATATGCATGTATATACACACACTCGCATGTATCTGTGTGCATATCATGACTCATACACTGTTCACTTTCCTGACATTTGCACATTATTCTATGTACTATACATGTACCTTTGATGAGTTGTAGTGCACCTGAGTACTATACACAATCATTTTCATTGTTATTATTATTTTCTAATTAATCATTTTGATACAGCATTTCTAATGAAATACTTTCTCAATATGTGTCAATATAATTTTTCAAAACTAAACAAATCAGGGAAGATAACTCTGAACACATTAACTACTCGTTTGTGTTGTCTTAGACTGGTTCAGCTTCACATCTAAAAAGGGGGTAACAACCCTGAAATATGTTAAAATAAACTGAGTGAAGCATTACTTTGTTTTCTTTCATTTGTCATCATCTACCCATCGTATATTTCTACCACACTCTACCAGCTTATATATACTATATAACTTTATATATACTACATTTATATACACTACATTTATATATACTACATTTATATATACTACATAACTTTATATATACTATATAACTTTATATATACTACATAACTTTATATATACTACATAACTTTATATATACTACATTTATATATACTACATAACTTTATATACACTACATAACTTTATATATACTACATAACTTTATATATACTACATAACTTTATATATACTACATAACTTTATATATACTACATTTATATATACTACATAACTTTATATATACTACATTTATATATACTACATAACTTTATATATACTACATTTATATATACTACATAACTTTATATATACTATATAACTTTATATATACTACATCTATATATACTACATAACTTTATATATACTACATAACTTTATATATACTACATTTATATATACTATATAACTTTATATATACTACATAACTTTATATATACTACATAACTTTATATATACTATATGACTTTATATATACTATATAACTTTATATATACTACATAACTTTATATATACTACATAACTTTATAAATACTACATAACTTTATATATACTACATTTATATATACTATATAACTTTATATATACTACATAACTTTATATATACTACATAACTTTATATATACTATATGACTTTATATATACTATATAACTTTATATATACTACATTTATATATACTGCATAACTTTATATATACTACATAACTTTATATATACTACATAACTTTATAAATACTACATAACTTTATATATACTACATTTATATATGCTACATAACTTTATATATACTACATAACTTTATATATACTACATTTATATATACTACATAGCTTTATATATACTACATAACTTTATATATACTACATAACTTTATTAATACTACATAACTTTATATATACTACATTTATATATACTACATAACTTTATATATACTACATAACTTTATATATACTACATAATTTTATATATACTACATAACTTTATATATACTACATTTATATATACTATATAACTTTATATATACTACATAACTTTATATATACTACATAACTTTATATATACTATATGACTTTATATATACTATATAACTTTATATATACTACATAACTTTATATATACTACATAACTTTATAAATACTACATAACTTTATATATACTACATTTATATATACTATATAACTTTATATATACTACATAATTTTATATATACTACATAACTTTATATATACTATATGACTTTATATATACTATATAACTTTATATATACTACATTTATATATACTGCATAACTTTATATATACTACATAACTTTATATATACTACATAACTTTATAAATACTACATAACTTTATATATACTACATTTATATATACTACATAACTTTATATATACTACATTTATATATACTACATAACTTTATATATACTACATAACTTTATATATACTACATAACTTTATATACACTACATAACTTTATATACACTACATAACTTTATATACACTACATAACTTTATAAATACTACATAACTTTATATATACTACATTTATATATACTACATAACTTTATATATACTACATAACTTTATATATACTACATAACTTTATATACACTACATAACTTTATATACACTACATAACTTTATATACACTACATAACTTTATATATACTACATTTATATTTACTACATAACTTTATATATACTATATAACTTTATATATACTATATAAATTTATATATACTACATAACTTTATATATACTACATAACTTTATATATACTACATAACTTTATATATACTACATTTATATATACTACATAACTTTATATATACTACATAACTTTATATATACTACATTTATATATACTACATAACTTTATATATACTACATAACTTTATATATACTACATTTATATATACTACATAACTTTATATATACTACATAACTTTATATATACTACATTTATATATACTACATAACTTTATATATACTACATAACTTTATATATACTACATAACTTTATATATACTACATAACTTTATATATACTACATTTATATATACTACATTAATATATACTACATAACTTTATATATACTACATAACTTTATATATACTACATAACTTTATATACACTACATAACTTTATATATACTACATTTATATATACTACATAACTTTATATATACTACATAACTTTATATATACAACATAACTTTATATATACTACATAACTTTATATATACTACATTTATATATACTACATAACTTTATATATACTACATTTATATATACTACATAACTTTATATATACTACATAACTTTATATATACTACATTTATATATACTACATAACTTTATATATACTACATAACTTTATATATACTACATAACTTTATATATACTACATAATTTTATATATACTACATAACTTTATATATACTACATAACTTTATTTATACTATATAACTTTATATATATTACATAACTTTATATAAACTACATAACTTTATATATACTACAGAACTTTATATATAGTACATTTATATATACTACATAACTTTATATATACTACATAACTTTATATATACTACATTTATATATACTACATAACTTTATATATACTACATAACTTTATATATACTAC
>OZ024757.1:2048211-2050711 GCA_964016885.1 Eledone cirrhosa
GAACACGCCTGCCTACGTCATAAACCGACTTTTTAAGGGTCGGCCAATCTTCACCAAGATCTGCAACCTGCATCTCTTCTTGCAATGTCCTCTTCACATTTTTATCCCTAAGACGAGCAGCATTCAATCTTCTGGGCAGGGTAACACCAGGAGCCTGGATTTTACGTTTAGTGATTAGTTTCACTTTTGCACGTACCAGGCGGTTGTCTGTCCAGCACTCAGCTCCACGAAGAGCACGAACACACTGCACATCCCGTCTGTCACGCATCCTGACAAGGACGTTGTCCAAAAGATGCCATTCCTTAGATGCAGGATGCATCCATGTAGTCTTAAATTTGTTCTTTTGTTGGAACATGGTGTTGGTAACATACAGATCCAGCTCCTCACACATCTGCAGCAGGAGCATACCATTGTTGTTACACTTTCCCACCCCATGGGATCTGATTTAGTCCCCTGACCATGTGACAGGGTCTACTGGGTTACATGTTACCAGTAGAACTTAGTAGGGTGGGGTCCTGGTTTAGTCCCCTGACCATGTGACAGGGTCTACTGGGTTACATGTTACCATTAGAACTTAGTGGGGTGGGGTCCTGGTTTAGTCCCCTGACCATGTGACAGGGTCTACTGGGTTACATGTTACCATTAGAACTTAGTGGGGTGGGGTCCTGGTTTAGTCCCCTGACCATGTGACAGGGTCTACTGGGTTACATGTTACCATTAGAACTTAGTGGGGTGGGGTCCTGGTTTAGTCCCCTGACCATGTGACAGGGTCTACTGGGTTACATGTTACCAGCAAAACTGAGGAACATAATCAGCTCTGGTTACATCCACAGACACACTCACACATACACATAGATATACACACTCACACATACACATAGATATACACACTCACACATATACATAGATATACACACTCACACATACACATAGATATATACACTCACACATACACATAGATATATACACTCACACATACACATAGATATATACACTCACACATACACATACACATAGATATATACACACATACACATACACATAGATATACACACTCACACATACACATAGATATATACACATACACATACACATAGATATACACACTCACACATACACATAGATATATACACACATACACATACACATAGATATATACACTCACACATACACATAGATATATACACTCACACATACACATAGATATATACACTCACACATACACATAGATATATACACTCACACATACACATAGATATATACACTCACACATACACATAGATATACACACTCACACATACACATAGATATATACACTCACACATACACATAGACATACACACTCACACATACACATAGACATACACACTCACACAGAGATATACACACATACACAGAGCTATACACACTCACACATAGACAGAGATATATGTACATTAATACACAATTAAGGAAATGAAAAATGGTAAGGCTGCTGGACCATCGGGGATAGTTGCTGAGATGCTGAAGGCATCAGGAGACGTAGGCACTAAACTGGTTGCACGCATCATTAATCAGGCTATATATAGTGGTGTCATACCCAAAGACTGGTGCAGCAGTATTCTCATAAATTGCTACAAAGGTAAAGGGGATGCTCTGGAGAGGAGCAATTATAGGGGTATAAAACTGATGGATCAGGTTATGAAAGTGGCAGAAAGGATATTAGCACAACTAATTAGAGAAAGGGTCAAACTAGATGAGATGCAGTTTGGTTTTGTGCCTGGGAGGAGTACAACAGATGCCCTCTTCTTGGCGAGACAATTACAATACACACACACAGACACACAGACACACACATACAAATACACACGCACACACACATACAAATTCACACAGAGACACACACATACAAATATACACATACACAGACACACACATACAAATACACACACACACACTCAGAGACACACACATACAAATACACACACATACACACACACAGACAAATACGCACACACACACATACAAATACACACACAGACACACACATACAAATACACAGACAGACACACACATACAAATACACACACACAGACACACACAGACACACACATACAAATACACACACACACACATACAAATACACACACACACACACACACACATACAAATACACACACACACACAGAGAAGGAGGCAAAATAAAATAAAAAAATCTGACCTTAACTTGAGTTGATCTCTGTTGTGTATTCCAGGGATCTGTGATAACTGGGACCCCTTGAAGTGTGAGTGGTAACATAGTTTAGGGGGAGATCCTGGGTAGATATGGTAGGGTTAGAGGTGTGAATATGTTGGCAGGTATACGGGGTAGATGGAGTGGGTGGATATTATGAATAAATAAGAATGTTGTTGTTTAATTCAAGATCCACCATAATTCGGCTGACCTATCGTGAAAAGTCGCTCCAGTTGTGACCATCCCGTCTCTACTGTCTTTGTTTCATTTCTAAAAGACTTGAGTGAG
>OZ024757.1:2053211-2055711 GCA_964016885.1 Eledone cirrhosa
TGACGAAATGAGTTTTAATTTTCAACATAGTCCCTGGAAAGAAACAATGCAGTTATTAATAAAAAAAAGCTGAAATTAATGCATGCAAGATTTCACAGCTCTAGCATTACTCCTTCATAATCAGCCAACTCTCGTGTGTGTCATCATCATTCATCATTTCATTTTACATCCGCTTTTCCCTGCTTGCAAGGGTGGGATGGGAACTGATTTTGGCTTGATTTTTACAGCTGAATGCCCTTCCTAACACCAACCCTAAACAGCTCAGTACCTCTGAAATATGTATAATAATATATATTTGATCACACGAATGTCTATATTTATTAATATTTTGAAGTTGTATATATATATATATATATATATACATATATATATTGTTATACTTATATATATTGCCAATAAGAAGCACACGCACCAGTTGCTTTCACTTCAATTTATTATAAATTAAATTTATAAATTTAGGAATTTATAAATTTCCGGTTGGTTGGTTGGTTCCACAATCAGATGACTGTTCATATATTGTCAAAGTTCTTTCGTCACACATTCTGTGACCTCTTCAGTGACTGGGAATTATTTTCTTTGTTTTTGAGCCTCTCCTTTGTTCTGTCCTACGCCATCTTGTTTTTGTGTGTGTTATGTGCTTAGTTTGCGCATGTGTTACAACCGGGTGTCTGTGTGTGTTTATATTTGTTTATTTATTTGTTTATTTACATGTTACTGGTTCGTTGTTTGTTTTATGTGTGTGTGTGTTTTCATTTTGTCCTTAATTGTAAGTTGTGATGTTGCTGTTCCATTCATGTTTTCTATTTAATTTTGGTTGGAGTTCATTTATGTTTATATGCCCAAGAGGAGGGAGCAGCCATTGGTATTAGCATTGCAGGTGACATAGCTAACCTATTCATGGTATGGTGGGACAATAGACTTAAACTTAAACTTAAAGAACAATTGGAAGACAGCAACCCCTTAACCCTGATTATGTACTCCCGCTACGTTGATGATATAAACATCGTAGTAAAAACACCCCCACTAGAGAACAGTCAGGAATTAGAGAAAAGCACCATGGAAAGCATCCAGCAAATAGCTAACTCTATCCACCAGAGTATTAGAGTTACTATAGACTACCCAAGCAAATACGCCAACCATCGATTACCTGTACTAGACACAGAGCTATGGTTAGATACCATTAATAACAAAAAACAAATCTTCCATTCCCATTATGCCAAACCCATGACTTCCAAATACCTGATCCACCGAAACTCAGCTGTTTCGGACCATACCAAAATCAACATACTGATTGCGGATTTGGTACGGGTGATGAGAAATGTGTCCCGCATGTGCAACCCCAAAGAACTAGAGAGACACATACAACACTTCATCCACCGTATGCAGTTCTCTGGTTACAATCAGAGAGATAAAATCAGAGTATATAGAGGAGCCAGAACCAAATGGGAAAAAATGGTAAATAATGATACAAATGGGACCTGCCCCTTGTATAGGAGCAAATTTTGGAATAGAATAGAAAGAACTAGGAATAAGGTTAATAGAATAAACTCATGGTATGATAGCAATAAATACCAGAGTGTAATGTTCATCGATACAACCCCTAGAGGTGAATTAGCTTACAAATTTAGAAGGGTCCTAGATAAACATAAACTCAATATTAAGATAGTAGAAAGACCAGGTACCTCCATAAAAACACTTATTAGCAATACATACCCTTTTCAAAGACCTCCCTGTATAGATAAGAAATGTATAATCTGTAAACTAAGCCCCCATATTAACTGTAAAACTAGAAATGTAGTATATAGCATAAGATGTACTGAAGGACAATGTAGAGATAAGAATATAGTGTACATAGGTGAGACAGCTCGTAGTATAGGGGAACGGATAAATGAACACTGTCGAGAGCTTCAAGATAAAAAAGAATCATCAATACTCTACCAACATGCTAAAATAGAACACAAGGGTAAATTAGAGAACATAGAAATAAAAATAGAATCTACACACAGAAAAGACGCAATGTTTAGACAAATCACAGAGGCAATAAACATAAATGAACTCCAACCAAAATTAAATAGAAAACATGAATGGAACAGCAACATCACAACTTACAATTAAGGACAAAATGAAAACACACACACACACATAGAATAAACAACCAACCAGTAACATGTAAATCAACAAATAAAAACACACAGACACCCGGATGTAACACATGCGCAAACTAAGCACACAACACACACAAAAACAAGATGGCGTAGGACAGAACAAAGGAGAGGCTCAAAAACAAAGAAAAAAATCCCCAGTCACTGAAGAGGTCACAGAACGTGTGACGAAAGAACTTTGACAATATATGAACAATCATCTGGTTGTGGAACCAACCAACCAACCGGAAATTTATAAATTCCTAAATTTATAAATTTATTATAATAAATTGGAGTGAAAGCAACTGTGGCGTGTGTTTCTTATTGGCAACATGACCCTCCCAAAGTATAACAATATC
>OZ024757.1:2065711-2120711 GCA_964016885.1 Eledone cirrhosa
TGTTTTTGTTGTCTATATTTCCCATTAGCAACCATTGAATGGTGATAGAGGAACCTGTTTAGTCAGGTAAAACAAGAAACTATATCTTAGGAGACACAAACTATTGTCCTCTTTAAACATGTTTTACCTTTCAGGTTCCATTATTAAGATTAAAGTCAGAATTGTTGGCTCGTATACATCCCACACTTTATATACACTGTGTGTGTGTGTGTATATACACGCAGATTATATATACACACACATACATATATATATATGAAAGAGAGCAGACCCCGACAGCTGAGCTCTTGCCTTCCAGATTCTAGTCTAACCAGTTTCTTACTGTAGCCATCTTGATATATATATATCCGTATGTGGTTGACAGCTGAGAGAAAAGAGTTCTCAATACCGAAGTAGAGTTTAATTATTCATTTTATTAAGGCTTAAAAATGAGTCTTGTTACTCTGGAGTTTTGCCTGTTTATCTCAGGGTCATCACACATAACAAAACCCATTATTTAGCCTTAATAAAATGAATATATATATATAATCACTGTTTAACGTCCATTTTCTACGCTAGCATGGGTTAGACGGGTTTTCCTATATGAGGCAAGTCGAGGTAAGATGACCATGTCTTGCTTGTACAGAACTGATTTAACCTGGTTTCTACAGCTCGATGCCCTTCCTAAAGCCAACCACATTACAGTGTGTGCTGGGTGCTTTTTGTTACGTCGCCATCACGACCACTTTATATATACATATACATACAAGATGGTTGCAAAACGTTTCTGGACTAGTTCTGTAGCACACCAACAGATAGCAACATACAGTTGCACTCACAGTGACCTTCATGCTAGTGTCAAGTGACATCACTGTGAGAGCCAGCAGTGACCTTCATGTGGCAGTGTGTCAAGTTGTGGTCCCGTGTATGCTGTAGCCTGTGGTTTTGTCGTGAACAGGAAGTTGGAAGAAAGAGCTAACGTGAAATTTTGATATCAACTTGGGAAGTCTGCTAGAGACATTGAACATGTCAGCATACGTTGATGAGGCAATGGTCGTATGGAATGTTTCGAGTGTCATGGCCGCTTCTAAAGTGGAAGAAAGTCCCTGGAAGATGACGAGGAATCTGGATGGCCTGCCACAAGTGTCAACCCCGAAAATTAATCAGGTTGTGCATGAGGATGGTCGGAGGACAATCAACGATATTGCTGATGTTTTGAGGGAGGACATTTGGCAATAGCGACTGGATCTGCGGAGCCTGAAGAATTGGATACTTCACAACAACAAGGCGCCTGGCTTAGTGGTTAGAGCATTGGGCTTGCAATCGAAAGGTTGTGAATTCAAATCTCGGAACGGGTGATGTGTTGTTTCCTTGAGCAAGACACTTTATTTCATGTTGCTCCAGTTTACTCAGCTGTAGAAATGAGATGATAGGACTGGGGTCCCTAGCATTAAATTACCCAAGACAACTCCGAGATATACCTAAACTTGCATAGGTGTGAGCTGTCACACATACATACCCTGTCACCAAGTTCTCCTCACTCGTGAGTTTCTCCCCAAAACCAACATTGTTTCACTTCCACACCCACCCAATTCACCACCTGCAGACTTCCACCTCTTCTCCAAGCTGAAAATGCACCTCAAAGATTGCCGTTTTAACAGTTGCCGAGATCCAGAGTGAATCACAGAAGGTCCTCGACTTGTTAACAGAAAACAACTTCCAGGCTGGATTCCAAGTGTCAGGAACTCTGAAACTGGTGCATTGCTGTACAAGGAGACTATTTCGAAGATGTTAAAACTTAAGTAAATATATTAGTTTTTTTTAAACAACTAGTCTGGGAACTTCTTGATACCACCTTCTGTATATATATATATATATATAACATATATACAGTGTTTTTATATATATACTAGCAGGGAGAATAAACTTTAAATGATATATATATATCATCATCATCATCATTTAATGTCCATCTTCCACGCTAGCATGGGTTTAGACGGGAATTGTCCCACGTGAGGCAAGATTGGTTGTCCTGCTCGTATAGGACTGTCTGGCGGGTTTTCTACGGCTGGATGCCCTTCCTAACATCAACCATGTTTTGTGTGGACTGGGAGGTTTTTACGTTACCTACACGGCCACATTACAGCGTGGACTGTGTTTTTTTGTCGTGACACCTACACGACCTCATTTATTTAGGTCTGGTTGTTGTGGCACCAACATAACTTTACAGAGAAAGGGGTGGTGTAGATGGGGGTAGGGGGATGGGAGTGTATTTTTGGTTAGGAGGTGCCTACTGACTGTAGGTTTCGCTTTGTACTTAAGCAAGGCGGGTCTTCTGTATTACTGCGTAGCGCCAAAGATCTCCGTCCAGTGACATTGTCTTGGAGAGGTGCAAGTGTGTAAGGTCGGAATTTATCAAATCGTCCCACATTTTTCTGGGTCTACCTACTCCATAGCTCCCATCTATGTTGATCGCCCTGCACTTTTTTATACAGCTGTCGTCTTTCATGCGCATCACGTGACCATACCAATGTAGTCTTCTCTCGAGTAAACAGCATCTGATTCCTTTTATTCCTAATTTCTCACTTAGTTCATTTATGCTTTGCCGTTCGCGTATATTACTATTACACATCCAATGGAGCATGCAAGCTTCGTTCCTCTCCAGTCTGCGCAGATCCTCTACACACAATACCCATGTCTCACTGCCATGTAACAATGCTGTTCGTATGCAGGCATCATACAGTCTGCCTTTCATTTTTAGGGAGAAACCTTTAGCAGCCACTAGTGGTATAAGCTCTCTGAACTTTTTCCATCCCGTTCTGACTCTGGCTCTGTACTTTCAGAACACCCTCCACCACTGCTGATTTTGTCACCCAGGTAATGGAAGGTGTCCAGTATTTCTATAGAACCATCTGGACAGTAGAAGGAGATATCATCCAGTGGGCCCTTGTTACTTATTGCACCTGAGCATCGGCCACATATAAAATCTATGTTCGTAGTTAGCTTACCTGTGATCCCACTACATCTTCTATGTACCCATAGTTTGCATTTGGGGCGTAGAATGGAATTTCTACCTACTTCTTTTTTACATACTGAGCATGGCCATTTCCCAGAGGGCACCTGTGCCCTATTTTCCTTTCTACATACTAGACGACTTGACACTAAGGCCTTTTGATTCTAGGCCATGCTTCCATGTTTGGAACTTCTTCTCTAGTTCAGCCATTGATTCAGCTATGAGCTTTAGATCATCTGCGTATAGGAGTTCCCATGGGCAGCCGGTCTTGAACTCCTCTGTTATAGCCTGAAGGGCGATAATAAATAGGGGGTTAAGGACAGAGCCCTGATGAACACCAACTTTTACACTAAATTCTTCACTATATTCATTATTAATTCTAACTTACTGACTGTTTCTTTATACATGGCTTGTATAGCTCTCACAAGCCATTCATCAACACCTAGTTTTCTGAGAGCCCACTAGATAATGGAGCAGGGGACTCTGTCAAAGGCTTTCTCCAGGTCTACAAAGGCTAAGTAGAGGGGTTTACCTTTAGCTAGGTACTTCTCCTGTAGTTGTCGTACAATGAAAAGGGCATCTGTGGTACTTTTATCTGACACAAACCCGAACTGCATTTCATCTAGATCAATTCGCTGTGATTAGTTGTGCTATTATTTTTTCTGTGACCTTCATGACCTGGTCAACTAACTTAATGCCACTATAGTTTCCCCTATCTAGGGCATCTCCTTTACCCTTGTAGCAGTTAATGATGATGCTGCTGCTATGCAAGTCATTTGGGATGACCATAGTGTGTCCCACCGTTCCAGATATATCTATGTATCCTTCCATGTCATAAGAGGAAACCAAAAGTGTATCTAGCTGTAAAACACTGCCCCAAGACATCTCCCCACCCCATGCCATGGAAAGGTGGACATAAAAACACTTGCATGGGTTGGACAGGTCCTTCCAAGTGAAGCATGTCTCCACTTGTCATGTCTCAGTGATTTGACATCAGCTAACACCCCTTCCTCTACTGTGGCTTCCTTCCACTGGCATTTCCTCACCCAGTGATCATCACATGGCTGTACCAGTCTTCTCTATTGCATACCAACTCAGATTCCTCTTAAACCCAGCTTCTCTCTCATCCAAACTCTTCCTTTCTCTCACACTTACATTGCATATCCAACAAAGCATGGCTGCTTCATTTTTCTCCAGTCTACACGTCCTCTGCAGCCACAGCCCATATTTCCTTACCATGTAGCACCACGTCCTCTGCAGCCACTGCCCATGTTTCCCTACTTTCCATCATCACACTTCACACACAGGTGCCATACAGTCATCCCTTTGTATGAAGGGAGAAACCTTTTATGGCTAACAGTGGGAGTAGCTCTGTAAACTTCTTCCATCCTGTCCTTATTCTAGGTATTATGCTCTCAGAGCACCCTCCTCCACTGATGATTAAGTCACCTAGATAACAGAAGCTATCAACCACTTCTATGAACCGTTCCTCTGACTTAAAGAGGTTTATATTACTTCACTACCACACTTCCTCCTGTGCATCATCTACATACAGTCTTCCTTTCTTGTTAGTCTACCTGTTATCCCACATCTTGTGTACCTAAGATTTACATTGTGTACATCATACAGAGTTTCTGCCTATCAAGCAGGGCCATTTACCTGAGATCAGGGTCCCATCTTCCCAAAACTTTATTTTTTTCTAAGTTTATTCCCAGCCCTAATGATTGTAAATTCTGTTTCCATAGTCTCCCTGAGGTACCCATCCATCTCACTTCTTGTACACAACATACATCTACTTCTCTTCTCTTTAACAGTTCCACAATTTCACCTGATTTACCTTTCAGGGTGGCAGTCCTGAGATTTATACCTTGACAGTTGTTACTTCCTTGGGTCGAAGCTCTATGTACCTGAAAGGGAAAAAGGCTGTGCAGTTGCTTGATGACAGTTGAGGGTCTCTCACATGGCTACTCTAGCCCCCACTAGTGTTAGTCCATGGTCAAGGGGTCTCACACATGGCTACTCTAGCCCCCACTAGTGTTAGTCAACGGTCAAGGGGTCTTGCACATGGCTACTCTAGCCCCCACTAGTGTTAGTCCATGGTCAAGGGGTCTCACACATGGCTACTCTAGCCCCCACTAGTGTTAGTCCATGGTCAAGAGGGTCTCACACATGGCTACTCTAGCCCCCACTAGTGTTAGTCAACGGTCAAGGGGTCTTGCACATGGCTACTCTAGCCGCCACTAGTGTTAGTCCATGGTCAAGGGGTCTCACACATGGCTACTCTAGCCCCCACTAGTGTTAGTCCATGGTCAAGAGGGTCTCACACATGGCTACTCTAGCCCCCACTAGTGTTAGTCAACGGTCAAGGGGTCTTGCACATGGCTACTCTAGCCCCCACTAGTGTTAGTCCATGGTCAAGGGGTCTCACACATGGCTACTCTAGCCCCCACTAGTGTTAGTCCATGGTCAAGAGGGTCTCACACATGGCTACTCTAGCCCCCACTAGTGTTAGTCAACGGTCAAGGGGTCTTGCACATGGCTACTCTAGCCGCCACTAGTGTTAGTCAACGGTCAAGGGGTCTTGCACATGGCTACTCTAGCCCCCACTAGTGTTAGTCAACGGTCAAGGGGTCTCACACATGGCTACTCTAGCCCCCACTAGTGTTAGTCAACGGTCAAGGGGTCTTGCACATGGCTACTCTAGCCCCCACTAGTGTTAGTCAACGGTCAAGGGGTCTCACACATGGCTACTCTAGCCCCCACTAGTGTTAGTCAACGGTCAAGGGGTCTTGCACATGGCTACTCTAGCCCCCACTAGTGTTAGTCAACGGTCAAGGGGTCTCACACATGGCTACTCTAGCCCCCACTAGTGTTAGTCAACGGTCAAGGGGTCTTGCACATGGCTACTCTAGCCCCCACTAGTGTTAGTCAACGGTCAAGGGGTCTCACACATGGCTACTCTAGCCCCCACTAGTGTTAGTCAACGGTCAAGGGGTCTTGCACATGGCTACTCTAGCCCCCACTAGTGTTAGTCAACGGTCAAGGGGTCTCACACATGGCTACTCTAGCCCCCACTAGTGTTAGTCAACGGTCAAGGGGTCTTGCACATGGCTACTCTAGCCCCCACTAGTGTTAGTCAACGGTCAAGGGGTCTTGCACATGGCTACTCTAGCCGCCACTAGTGTTAGTCCATGGTCAAGGGGTCTCACACATGGCTACTCTAGCCCCCACTAGTGTTAGTCCACGGTCAAGGGGTCTCACACATGGCTACTCTAGCCCCCACTAGTGTTAGTCCATGGTCAAGAGGGTCTCACACATGGCTACTCTAGCCCCCACTAGTGTTAGTCAACGGTCAAGAGGGTCTCACACATGGCTACTCTAGCCCACACTAGTGTTAGTCAAGGGGTCTCACACATGGCTACTCTAGCCCCCACTAGTGTTAGTCAACGGTCAAGAGGGTCTCACACATGGCTACTCTAGCCCCCACTAGTGTTAGTCAAGGGGTCTCACACATGGCTACTCTAGCCCACACTAGTGTTAGTCAACGGTCAAGAGGGTCTCACACATGGCTACTCTAGCCCCCACTAGTGTTAGTCAACGGTCAAGAGGGTCTCACACATGGCTACTCTAGCCCCCACTAGTGTTAGTCAACGGTCAAGAGGGTCTCACACATGGCTACTCTAGCCCCCACTAGTGTTAGTCAAGGGGTCTCACACATGGCTACTCTAGCCCACACTAGTGTTAGTCAACGGTCAAGAGGGTCTCACACATGGCTACTCTAGCCCCCACTAGTGTTAGTCAACGGTCAAGAGGGTCTCACACATGGCTACTCTAGCCCCCACTAGTGTTAGTCAACGGTCAAGAGGGTCTCACACATGGCTACTCTAGCCCCCACTAGTGTTAGTCAACGGTCAAGAGGGTCTCACACATGGCTACTCTAGCCCCCACTAGTGTTAGTCAAGGGGTCTCACACATGGCTACTCTAGCCCACACTAGTGTTAGTCAACGGTCAAGAGGGTCTCACACATGGCTACTCTAGCCCCCACTAGTGTTAGTCAACGGTCAAGAGGGTCTCACACATGGCTACTCTAGCCCCCACTAGTGTTAGTCAACGGTCAAGAGGGTCTCACACATGGCTACTCTAGCCCCCACTAGTGTTAGTCAACGGTCAAGAGGGTCTCACACATGGCTACTCTAGCCCCCACTAGTGTTAGTCAAGGGGTCTCACACATGGCTACTCTAGCCCACACTAGTGTTAGTCAACGGTCAAGAGGGTCTCACACATGGCTACTCTAGCCCCCACTAGTGTTAGTCAACGGTCAAGAGGGTCTCACACATGGCTACTCTAGCCCCCACTAGTGTTAGTCAACGGTCAAGAGGGTCTCACACATGGCTACTCTAGCCCCCACTAGTGTTAGTCAAGGGGTCTCACATGGCTACTCTAGCCCACACTAGTGTTAGTCAACGGTCAAGAGGGTCTCACACATGGCTACTCTAGCCCCCACTAGTGTTAGTCAACGGTCAAGAGGGTCTCACACATGGCTACTCTAGCCCCCACTAGTGTTAGTCAAGGGGTCTCACATGGCTACTCTAGCCCACACTAGTGTTAGTCAACGGTCAAGAGGGTCTCACACATGGCTACTCTAGCCCCCACTAGTGTTAGTCAACGGTCAAGAGGGTCTCACACATGGCTACTCTAGCCCCCACTAGTGTTAGTCAAGGGGTCTCACATGGCTACTCTAGCCCACACTAGTGTTAGTCAACGGTCAAGAGGGTCTCACACATGGCTACTCTAGCCCCCACTAGTGTTAGTCAACGGTCAAGAGGGTCTCACACATGGCTACTCTAGCCCCCACTAGTGTTAGTCAAGGGGTCTCACATGGCTACTCTAGCCCCCACTAGTGTTAGTCAACGGTCAAGAGGGTCTCACACATGGCTACTCTAGCCCCCACTAGTGTTAGTCAAGGGGTCTCACACATGGCTACTCTAGCCCACACTAGTGTTAGTCAACGGTCAAGAGGGTCTCACACATGGCTACTCTAGCCCCCACTAGTGTTAGTCAACGGTCAAGAGGGTCTCACACATGGCTACTCTAGCCCCCACTAGTGTTAGTCAACGGTCAAGAGGGTCTCACACATGGCTACTCTAGCCCCCACTAGTGTTAGTCAAGGGGTCTCACATGGCTACTCTAGCCCCCACTAGTGTTAGTCAACGGTCAAGAGGGTCTCACACATGGCTACTCTAGCCCCCACTAGTGTTAGTCAACGGTCAAGAGGGTCTCACACATGGCTACTCTAGCCCCCACTAGTGTTAGTCAAGGGGTCTCACATGGCTACTCTAGCCCACACTAGTGTTAGTCAACGGTCAAGAGGGTCTCACACATGGCTACTCTAGCCCCCACTAGTGTTAGTCAACGGTCAAGAGGGTCTCACACATGGCTACTCTAGCCCCCACTAGTGTTAGTCAAGGGGTCTCACATGGCTACTCTAGCCCACACTAGTGTTAGTCAACGGTCAAGAGGGTCTCACACATGGCTACTCTAGCCCCCACTAGTGTTAGTCAACGGTCAAGAGGGTCTCACACATGGCTACTCTAGCCCCCACTAGTGTTAGTCAACGGTCAAGAGGGTCTCACACATGGCTACTCTAGCCCCCACTAGTGTTAGTCAAGGGGTCTCACATGGCTACTCTAGCCCACACTAGTGTTAGTCAACGGTCAAGAGGGTCTCACACATGGCTACTCTAGCCCCCACTAGTGTTAGTCAACGGTCAAGAGGGTCTCACACATGGCTACTCTAGCCCCCACTAGTGTTAGTCAACGGTCAAGAGGGTCTCACACATGGCTACTCTAGCCCCCACTAGTGTTAGTCAACGGTCAAGAGGGTCTCACACATGGCTACTCTAGCCCCCACTAGTGTTAGTCAACGGTCAAGAGGGTCTCACACATGGCTACTCTAGCCCCCACTAGTGTTAGTCAACGGTCAAGGGGTCTCACACATGGCTACTCTAGCCCCCACTAGTGTTAGTCAACGGTCAAGGGGTCTCACACATGGCTACTCTAGCCCCCACTAGTTTAAGTCAACAGTCAAGAGGGTCTCACACATGGCTACTCTAGCCCCCACTAGTGTTAGTCAAGGGGTCTCACACATGGCTACTCTAGCCCCCACTAGTGTTAGTCAAGGGGTCTCACATGGCTACTCTAGCCCCCACTAGTGTTAGTCAACAGTCAAGAGGGTCTCACACATGGCTACTCTAGCCCCCACTAGTGTTAGTCAACGGTCAAGAGGGTCTCACACATGGCTACTCTAGCCCCCACTAGTGTTAGTCAAGGGGTCTCACATGGCTACTCTAGCCCACACTAGTGTTAGTCAACGGTCAAGAGGGTCTCACACATGGCTACTCTAGCCCCCACTAGTGTTAGTCAACGGTCAAGGGGTCTCACACATGGCTACTCTAGCCCCCACTAGTTTAAGTCAACAGTCAAGGGGTCTCACATGGCTACTCTAGCCCCCACTAGTGTTAGTCAACGGTCAAGGGGTCTCACATGGCTACTCTAGCCCACACTAGTGTTAGTCAACGGTCAAGAGGTCTCACATGGCTACTCTAGCCCCCACTAGTGTTAGTCAAGGGGTCTCACATGGCTACTCTAGCCCCCACTAGTGTTAGTCAAGGGGTCTCACATGGCTACTCTAGCCCCCACTAGTTTAAGTCCTATATATCCAATTAGTGTGAATCTTACGTTGTGCTTTGCATAATTTTGACGGTTTTTTTTCTGGCTGGAATCCTTTCCTATCACCAACCACTTTACAGAGTGGACTGGGTGTATTATTTGTGCCACCAGCACTAGAGAGGTTTGTCTTATTGAACTCAAGGGCTCACTCCACCCTACTTTCCCAAGGAGCCCACATTTGCCCCATGTAGTTTAGAGTCACTGCCCTCCCACACAGTCTACCTTCTCAATGTCTTACAAAGCCCAACACCAGCCCCGTGTTATCTTATTTTACTCAGAGTGCTGCCTCCTAGACTCTCAACTACACTAAGGAGGCATGGGCAGCAACTCAAGCCTCTTAAGAATCCTTCATTGACCTAGTTAGTCTTTCTAAGCCTAGTTACGGCCCACACAGTAGTGAATTGACTGTCATTTGAGAGAGGTACGTGTCAAAAGCAACTGACCGGAAGGTGATGGAAAGGTGGGATGATTACTGGAGCAAGTCACTAAATGTAGAGAACATTATATATGTATATGAAATGTTCACAATGCTAAGACCAGGGAGACTGCAAACCAGGGGAGTACTCAATACATAGAGAAGGAATAAGAAATAATGTGGTCCCAATGGAGAGCCCTCTTCATTTCATCTAAAACAGGGAGGACCCATCTTCAGGATTATACTATATATATAGGTATTGTTCTCAAAATAAATACTTTCAAAATCTCAGATTCGATATTACGTGAGATAAAGTGTTTACCGTGAAAATACAATAGTATATATAATGTGAATGCTAAAGGGTTAACCCTTTAGCATTCATATTACTCTATATATACTATTATATTTTCATGGTAAATGCTTTATCTCACATAATATCGAATCTATGAGATTTGGAAGTATTTATTTTGAGAACAATACCTTAACATCAGTATGAATGACCAGTTACAGCCAGTTTCAACAGAAAAAGGTAGAGAATTCTGGCCGGTTTGAACATTAAAGAGTTAAATGGTGATGATGATATATATATATATATAACAAAGATACCAGGTGGACCATAACGCACCAGAGTACTTAATGGTGGCTTAGTTCGGATATAGCTGTTGAAACGGCCAGAGCTCAGTCGTTGGGGTCCTGAATCTTTTCATACAAGAATTAGGGCTAAAAATTCAAGACCCAGAGCTTTGCCCACCGTCAATATCGTAGGAAACCACACAATATTTTGCAGCGAATCTAATTAGGTTAGAGTATATTTCATTATAAATATGGCAATTACAGGTTTACACCTCACCCCACGTCTGATGACAGAAAAGACGGTATAAGGGAGAGCACTCTCTACATATTTTGAGTCCTACATGTAATTCTGAGGCCAACACTGATTTTTCAGCTACCTATCAGAACTAAGATAAAATATGTTAGCTGCGACAACTCATCCCCTGGAGAGGCTGCTAGACTCTTTCGTAACACAGATAATCTTTTACATATTCCAATAAATGAAAACCTGAGCCACTTTTGTTGAATTCCTATAAAACTGCAGAACTGTATGGTGTTATGACCCGCCACATTAGATGTAATTTCGGGTCCCAAATAATAAGGGTGTGGGTGTGTGGAATAAGCAGGGTGGGGTGCTGGTAAAAAATCAGCAATATTTCTAAGTTGTCTTGATTTTTTTAAAAACCAGAATTAGTCATTTAGTTTACATATTGAGACCCCAACCCATCCTATTTATTTTATATGGGATTTCTAGTAATGTACTTTCTTGTTATGTAGAATGTTTTTTAATGTCAAAAGAAAATTGTCTTAAAATTGTCTCAATTTTGCTGGGGGTAGATTAGCAACATTTAATAAGCAGGAGGTAAACTGTGGACTGAGTAGTGGGAAATACAGGCTTAATAATTTTCTGTTATCAGATAAAGAAATGTAAAAAAAAATAATTAGATTATCAAACTTTAAGTTAAAATTATTTTATTTGGGAGAATTAGAGGGGGGGGGGGGAGTGGGACATAACAAAGAAAGACAGAGCTGGTGTAGGGTACTATATACCCAGGTACAGGTCCTGAAGTGAGTGTGACATGCTATATATATAAAGAGGACTACAAAACTGTGTTTACAGTTGATTTATTTCCTGGAAGGTAACAGGAAAAGCTCACACAGGAGGTTATGTTTAACAATATAGAAATGGTGGACGTATTAAAAAGCTAGAAATTCAAAACAAAATTGATGGAAGGAGAGGAAAATATAATTACCTTAAGACATTCTTGTAAGTGTATGCAGGATATACAGCTTATATATATATATATGCAGTATATATAATATATATACACAGTATATATTATATATATATGGACATCTATACAGGATATACATATATATTATATATATATATATGGAAATCTATAGAGTATATATATATATATATCTGGAAATCTATACAGTATATATATTACACACACATTTCATTCAAGTGGAATTTTTCACCAGTTTGTAATTTTCTTAATGTATTTTTTGAGACATTCACTCGGGGACTTCTGTCAAGTAAAACATACAAAACAATAAAAACAGCCAGCTACCAAGAGGGTCTCCCTATCTCATACCACAAACAGCCAGCTACCAACAGGGTCTCCCCTATCTCACACCACAAACAGCCAGCTACCAACAGGGTTTCCTCTATCTCACACCACAAACAGCCAGCTACCAACAGGGTCTCCCTATCAGACACCACAAACAGCCAGCTACCAACAGGGTCTCCCCTACCACTGACACATTCCTCCAGGGTCTCCTAATTCCTGAGTTGTAGGAGTGCCATTATCAGTTGGGTCTTTAAACCTGACAGAGGTTAGAACCCAGCTATTTCTAAAGAGGGAGAATCAAACCTCAGTATGTCACTGCTACTTTCTTGGAAGGCAAAGTTGACCTTGGTAGGATTTGAACTCAGAGTAGAGCACCAGGCCAACTATTGCAAACACTTCTACCCAACACATTAAAACAGAGTTTTTATGAAGAGCTCACATCTCTCTACTCCCTCAGTGTTTCCACTCACATCATGGTGACATGAGAAAAAGTGCTTAGTTCACCCTGTTAGGTGGTCATACTGGTGACATGACAAAAAGTGCTTAGTTCACCCTGTAAGGTGGTCATGTAGGTGAGCAACCCAAACTGTAAAGTGGTTGTATAGGTGTCACAAGAAAAAGCAGCCAATCCACACTGTAAGGCAGTTGGTGTACATATCTGGACCCGACTTGTCTCATAACATGACAACCTGTCTAACCCATGCTTGTGTGGAAAATGGACGTTAAAGGATGATGATGGCCTCTCCCTCAGTGTTTTCCACTAAATCAGTTTATCAAAGTTTCTAGTCTCACTCCCTTACACACTTTCTCTCAGGCCACACTAAGAAGGAATGGCCAACAGAATGATTTTACACATATCTCTCTCTCTCTATATATATATATATATATATATATATATATATATATATATATATATATATATATATATATATATATATATATGAAAAAAGTAAGGACCTCGATGACTGAGCTCCGGGCGTTTCGACAGCTAGATCCAAACCATATAATATATATATATATATAAAGGAACTATGTTTGGAACACAGCAAGCAAAGTTTAGAATAGAAATAGAAGCTCCACTGTAATATAGTCTAATAATGGGGTGTATAAACCCACTGAACAGAAACAGATGGTTGTCAGCACATATGGGAGCTGACAACCATCTGTTTCTGTTCATTATTAGACTATATTATAGTAAAGAATATTACAGTGAAGCTTCTATTTCTATTTCAATAGATATATGTAAGTATATATATATATATATCATCATCATCATTTTATGTCCGCTTTTCCCTGCTTGCAAGGGTGGGACGGGAGCTGATTTTGGCTTCGTTTCTACAGCTGGATGCCCTTCCTAACACCAACCTCATTTACAGTGAGTGCTGGGTGCTTTTTTGCCGTGGCGCCTCCACGACCACTTTGCAGTGGAATGATAGGGACCCCAGTCCCTATCATCTCATTTCTACAGCTGAGTAAACTGGAGCAATGTGAAATAAAGTGTCTTGCTCAAGGAAACAACACATCACCCGGTCTGAGAATTGAACTCACAACCTTTCAATTGCAAGGCCAATGCTCTAACCACTAAGCCACATGCCTCCATATATATATATATATATATATACACACACACACAGTCATACTGATGTGCTGACTATACACCAACACAAACACAGCCATACTCATGAACTATGCTCCTACCACAACCACCACCCTCAATAGGATATCAAACAGTTATATAACCAGTCATGCTGACAACACTAAGGGACAGACGCTGTATAGCTGACCACCACTACAGACTAGATGACCACAACCACAAACAACGACTCCTTTTGAGGAAAGCAATGGTCCACACATTCACACAGGCACCCCTCTTAGCTGTGTGGGTAACAATATCCAGTAGAGCAACACGTGTATATCTGCTCACATTCAGATAATGAACCACACTTTCTACCACAGATAACCAGTAGAGCAACACAGACCCCCCACCTTCTCTGCTGATAACCAGTAGAGCAACACAGACCCCCCCCACCTTCTCTGCTTATAACCAGTAGAGCAACACAGACCCCCACTTTCTCTGCTGATAACCAGTAGAGCAACACAGACCCCCACCCACCAGTAATGACCCCCTCCCCCCCATCAAAGTCAGGTGTAATATTCACCATTCTCTTTACTCTTAGAATGTTTTTTCTTCTTGGCTTTTTTCTCTCGGCTCCTTTCAGAAGACGAGTGTTCCTTTTTATGATGTGAACGACTCTTGCTACCACCATCACCACCACCAGCAGCAGTACTAGCACTACCACGGTGAACACTACTACTACTACTGCTACTGTTGTTGTTGTTGTTGTTGTTGCTGTGTTGTCCGTTGTCTTCTACTACGGCTGTCCGACACCGTGAATGAGACCGGGATCTTGACAACCGCTTCGAGCGTTTGTGTTCTTTGCTGTCTGTCGGAGACTTGGAACGTTTCCGGTCCTTACAGTGGGATTTTCTGGAATGTTTCTTCTTCTTGTTATGAGATCTAGTGGCAAGAGGTGGGGACTGGCTGCGAGAAGCTCGCTGTTCCTTCGGCATGGCCTGTACCATACCAGCACCTTTCATGGGACTTAAATCACTGCTGGTTTTGTTAGAAGAGTCTTTGGATTTTGAAGAACTGTGATGACGGTGTCGATGATGATGATGACGATGATGATGGTGATGATGCGACTGTTGTTGCTGCTGCTGCTGTTGTTGTTGGTCTTTGTGTCGACCGTTGCGTTCTCTCTCCCTCTCTCGTCTCTGTCGTTCCCGTTCTCGAGCCAGCTGAACAGCAAAGTCGTCCATCGATGACAACGGCTGTTGTGAGGAGGAAGAGGGGGGGTACTTGTGACAAGGTGACTTCCGGTGACATGAAGACAGCGATGAATGAGGAGACGACTTACGGCTGTGAGGGGAACGACTTCGGGGAGATTTCCTGTGAGGAGAATTGGACATACGGTTCTTGTCGGTCACCTTGGACAGGGGACTCATCTGGTGAGAAGATGACACTTTATCTCGAGGTGGTCGGTCATAACGCCTTCTCTCTGGTGACCTTGAACTGTGGGGGAGAAAGAGAGAATGACTGTAATGGAAAATACATGATCTCATTTTAAATATATCACATCAACTGTGGGGTCCCCCATTTTACAAAGGTGGTGATGGCAGGTTTTCTCCCTTCTGAACCCTCTTTGGGGTCTCAGGACACACAATTATGAGTCCATCCCATGCCTCCCAGCACAAGTCGCAGGCCCATTGCCAATTTTTGCAGCGTGAAATGGAGACTGCAATATATTTTTCGATCAGATATGAACATGTCCCTTTGTTAACCCGTGCAAAGGATGATGCGGTATGGTTCTTTCTCACACCATATTGCAGTTTTGGTGGTCTTATTCACGCCAGTCACCAATCTGGTATATTCTCAAACCTGTGAAGACTAAGCTTTTTTGGAAGAGGCCTTTACTTGCCTTGTCATAGCTACATTGCAGGCAAAAACCAACCAGCAGGAGACCCAAGAGTAGATCCCAAGCAAGACAGTTGGATAACATCCATGAGCTTGGCGGGTCTCGTTTGGGGATCCAGCCAGATCAGTTGGAGATCGTTGCTTTTGACAGGATCTTCTGGAAGGAGTACTTGAGCACTGCCCCTCATAACCCTCTCAGGAATAAGTGGGCGAAGAAGAAGTGATGGTAGGAGCTAACCTAGGTATTATTTTATAACTCACATAATCTACAATACTTATATAAAGGAAGTTTGTATGTTGATTGCTAAAAACAAACTCTTCATATATACCCCAAAGAAATAAATTAAAGACACTGTATGTACTGAAGTTCTATAAATGTTTTATAATTTCCGTACAATACATTTTTCTATTTTCTTTATTACTTTCTCTATTTAGATATTTTAAATAAATGTTTAAAATTATGTTTTGTAATATTTAACACCTTTTAATATCTTTTATTTCAAGGAAAATGGACATTACGACAGGTGACAATAGGTGGCTTATGAATAGATTTGAGCAGAGTATAGACCTGGACGAAGGCCACTCGTTACTGCTAATTAGCATTTTAATGTGTTACAGCTACACCCAGTGCCAGATTTAGAACAAACAAGGCCCTGTGCTAGTTAAGTTATGAGGCCCCTTACTTGGGACCTGAGGAGGTAAACATTTTTGGGGCAGGAGGCTGGGCCCCGTTGGCCAACGGGGCCCTGTAATAGTTATTCACCTGTAGCTACAACATTTGTTGTTTAACCCTAAGTTGGTCCTGATCCAGCAGACCTAGCATCAAACTGCTTTCAGTCAGGCCCCTCACCCCACTATATACTGAAGAACAGTTTTGTAGTATTCCTCCTGTCTGGACTGAGTTTGAAGTCATGATGAGGTCAACTTTACCTTCTGAGGTTGATAAAAACAAAACTTGCAGTAATTGTACAGGAGTGGTGTGGCCTAGTGGTAAGGGTGCTGCAAATGAGTACCAGTAATAACTGGGGGTTTAACCCTGCGATGGACTGGCATCCCATCTAGAGCGAAGTCTTATATTGTCGCTTTATGCTACGAAACTGGGATAGGCACCAACCTGAGCCCCATGTCTTGAGACAGATTTTAGTAACAGCAATGGGGTTAATTCTCACAATCTCTATCAGAAAAAAATCGGCCGTGTTCAGACACAGAGAGGAGGGGGGTTTAACAAAAAGCCCAAGACCCGCTGTATGTCACAAAGGTATGACTCAATCAGGAGTGCAGGGTAAACAGTTTCCTCTGTCCAATTTGACGAAAATCAATCGACTGTCGATATATAAAGGGGGAGAAATCTGGCTGCTATTTCTAGCATTGCCACCTACCTCTTACTGTCATATAAAGAGGGAGAGATCTGGCTGCTATTTCTAGCATTGTCACCTACCTCTTACTGTTATTTTCAACAGGCTGCTCAACAGTATGCCAATCTTCTTCAACCTCAGCAACTGGTTCCTCTCCAGTTGGCATGGCGGGACCCTTGTTTACACCGTCAGTCATTTGGTTCATTGAGAAAGCCCTTGCCTTCATTTTTTCGTCAAGGTCCTTCTGTGTTGGTACCGGAATGCGGGGGAAGAGGGTGCAGTACCATTCCAGTTTTGTCAACCAGTGACGTAACATCTCCCCTATAGTCATACTGTGACCACCACCAGCCTTCACATCTATCTCCTACAAAAATAACAGAAATATATTTATAGTAGTGTAGTTAATACAAAACATTGAGAGATATGTAGCAAAAGACAGATAAATCTTTCCTTTTAAAGTTGGTACAATGTGGTAGGAAATACGAAGGGCAAATGGTGAGAAAGCTAAAATAGATTCACATCTGAAAAGGGGGTAACAACCCTGAAATATGTTAAAATATACTGGGTAAAACTGCTTCACATCTGAAAAGGGGGTAACAACCCTGAAATATGTTAAAATATACTGCGTAAAACATTACTTTGTCATCATATGCCCTTCGTATTTTTCTACCACATTGTTACCAGCTTTAGAAAAAAAAATTATTGTACCTTTATTACAGAAATATATGAATGTAAGTGTACACGCATGTGTTTGTGTATGTCTGTATGTATATGTACATGCATGATCATCATCACCATTTAATGTCTATTTTCTATTCATCGATGGGTTAAATATACAGAGGATGTCCTTCCATTTTGGAAGTACTGAATCTCTTCTTCATTACCCACTTATTCCTGAGTCCCCCCAAACACTCCTTCCAACGGGTCCTATCAGAAGCAACTGTCTCCAACTGATCCTCTTCGATCGCCGAGACCAGCCAAGCTCATAGATGTTATCCAACCATCTACCTCGGGGTTTCCTGTCGGTTGGTTTTACCCATAAAATCTGAGAAATTCTAACTACATGTCCATAGTATCGGAGCTGTGATTTCACAATTTGGAGAAGTAGTGGATCTATCTGGAGTGACCCTCTCATTTCCGAGTCACACACTTTATTGAGTAACGTTATTCCAAACACCCTTCGGAGGTACAATATTTCGGCAACTTGTGTTCACGATCATCTTCTTTTGGTCATTACCCAAGATACATGACCATAGGTAAGGGTTGACACAAATACTGAATTGGAGATAGTGAGTTTGGCTTTTATACCTACCTCTTTTCTTCTGATTACCGAATGCTGAAGCTGCATTACTGCATCAGCTCCTGCAAATGCAATATGGAGTGCACTGGAGCAGCCATGTTGTTAGAATGCCAGATCATTGTATTCCTCGGCAGTGTCTGTACAAGGAGTTAGTCAAAGACTATGCCAGATCATTGTATTCCTCGGCAGTGTCTGTACAGGGAGTTAGTCAAAGACTATGCCAGATCATTGTATTCCTCGGCAGTGTCTGTACAAGGAGTTAGTCAAAGACTATGCCAGATCATTGTATTCCTCGGCAGTGTCTGTACAGGGAGTTAGTCAAAGACTATGCCAGATCATTGTATTCCTCGGCAGTGTCTGTACAAGGAGTTAGTCAAAGACTATGCCAGATCATTGTATTCCTCGGCAGTGTCTGTACAAGGAGTTAGTCAAAGACTATGCCAGATCATTGTATTCCTCGGCAGTGTCTGTACAAGGAGTTAGTCAAAGACTATGCCAGATCATTGTATTCCTCGGCAGTGTCTGTACAGAGAGTTAGTCAAAGACTATGCCAGATCATTGTATTCCTAGGCAGTGTCTGTACAGAGAGTTAGTCAAAGACTATGCCAGATCATTGTATTCTTCGGCAGTGTCTGTACAGAGAGTTAGTCAAAGACTATGCCAGATCATTGTATTCTTCGGCAGTGTCTGTACAGGGAGTTAGTCAAAGACTATGCCAGATCATTGTATTCTTCGGCAGTGTCTGTACAAGGAGTTAGTCAAAGACTATGCCAGATCATTGTATTCCTCGGCAGTGTCTGTACAAGGAGTTAGTCAAAGACTATGCCAGATCATTGTATTCCTCGGCAGTGTCTGTACAAGGAGTTAGTCAAAGACTATGCCAGATCATTGTATTCCTAGGCAGTGTCTGTACAGAGAGTTAGTCAAAGACTATGCCAGATCATTGTATTCTTCGGCAGTGTCTGTACAGAGAGTTAGTCAAAGACTATGCCAGATCATTGTATTCTTCGGCAGTGTCTGTACAGGGAGTTAGTCAAAGACTATGCCAGATCATTGTATTCTTCGGCAGTGTCTGTACAAGGAGTTAGTCAAAGACTATGCCAGATCATTGTATTCCTCGGCAGTGTCTGTACAAGGAGTTAGTCAAAGACTATGCCAGATCATTGTATTCCTCGGCAGTGTCTGTACAAGGAGTTAGTCAAAGACTATGCCAGATCATTGTATTCCTCGGCAGTGTCTGTACAGAGAGTTAGTCAAAGACTATGCCAGATCATTGTATTCCTCGGCAGTGTCTGTACAGAGAGTTAGTCAAAGACTATGCCAGATCATTGTATTCCTCGGCAGTGTCTGTACAGAGAGTTAGTCAAAGACTATGCCAGATCATTGTATTCCTCGGCAGTGTCTGTACAGAGAGTTAGTCAAAGACTATGCCAGATCATTGTATTCCTCGGCAGTGTCTGTACAGGGAGTTAGTCAAAGACAAACAGCCAAGACATAAACCAAAACTCAGGTACAGCACCAAAAGAACTTTGATAAAGTCAAAAACCAAAGAAGATAACTGGGAAGACATTGCCTTAGATCGATCATCTTGGAAGAAAAACAATGTTTAATGGAAAACAGGAATTCGAAAAATTAAAATGAGGTCTGCGTAAGGGTCTGAATGATATTACTTTACCTGGATTTTCAGATACTTAAAATGACTTTATGTGCAATGAGCGTGACCGGATTTGCCTCAGAAAAGCTGGTCTTAGAATCCATCATAGAAGCCCCGAAATGTTGCTGACTACGGACTATTTGACATTTCTTCCTGCCAGAAGTGTGGAAAACAATGTGCCTCGGTCAGTGTCATTTGATAATTCCCCAAAGCGGGAGTAACATTCATCACTGCAACATATGCTAAAGAGTCATGTTTGTGCCACCCAGGTGTCAGGAAAAGATGAAATAATGGCAGCTTTTTAAATTGATATGCATATGTATGTATCATCTATGTATATGTGGCTATGTACATATAATTAATGTGTATGTATATATACATAATGTGTGTATATGCATGTATATATCATCATTTTTACATTTTTTTCCACGCTTGCATGGGTTGGACAGGTCCTTCTCAACACACCATCTCTCCACTTGTCACGTTCCTTCATCTCCTCTCCCAGTCTCAGTGATTTAAGATCAGCTCACCACCTCTCTCCAGGTCTTCCTCTATTGCAACTTCCTTCCACTGGGATTTCCTGGTATTTCTCCACCCATCAGTCATTGTCCATACCAACAGTCTTCTCTCCTGTACACCACCCCTGATCCCTCAATTCATCCAAACTCTGCCTTTCTCTCACATTTACATTGCACATCCAACAAAGCATGGTTGCTTCATTTCTCTCCAGTCTACATGTCCTCTGAAGTCACAGTCATCCTGTTCTACATGGGGAGAAACATTTTGTCAACAGAGGGAGTAGCTCTCTAAATTTCTTCCATACTATCCTTATTTTAGCTATCATGCGCTCAGAGCACCATCCTCCACTGCTAATTAGGTAGCAGAAGGTATCAACCACATCTATGGATTCTTCCTGTGACTGGAAAAGGTTTATATTATTGGAATTCTTCTCGATTACTCCTGTGCATCTTCTACATGCAAAGTTCTCCTTCCTGTTAGTCTAATCGTTATCCTATAAATCTTTTGTGTACATTGTATAGAGTTTTTGCCAACTCCATTTCTACATATTGATCAGGGCCACTTCCCTTCCCCGGAGGAAGCCAAGTCCTATCTTCTCTTCTACTGACTTTAGTTTTGGTTAACTTTACACTCTGACCTTTTCATTCCAAATTCAGTTTCTATAATCCAAATTTATTTTCTAGTCCTTTTATGGTTTCAGCTATAAGAACCAAATCATCTGCATTTGAAGTTCCCATGGACAGCTTGTTTTAAACTCCTCTGTTATAGCCTGGAGAAAAATGATGAATTCCTTAAGGACGACCAGATAATAGATTGAGGTACTCTGTCAAAGGCCTTCTCTAGATCAACAAAAAGTAAATATAGTGGCTTATTTTTGGCTAGGAACTTTTCTGATAGTTGCTTCACTAAGAAGAGGGCATCTGTAATACTTTCCAGGCATGAAACCAAACTGCATCTCATCTAATCTGACTAATTCCCTAATTAACTGTGTTAGAACTCTTTCTGCCACTTTCATAACTTGGTCCAGTGGTTTTATTCCTCTATAGTTGCTCCTTTCTAGAACATCACCTTTGCCCTAGTAGCAATTTATGATTCTACTACTGCACCAGTCATTGGATATGACTGTCATGTATTATTTGATTTACTATATAGGTTACAAGTTTGACTCTTACCTCTCCCGATGCTTTTAGCATTTCATCAACTATCTCTGATGGTCCTTCAGCTTTACCTAAAACTGTTGACTTCAATAGCCTTTGGGTATGTTGGGAGTAGTTTCTCTTCTTCCCATTCATTCTCTATATTCCTCAATCTCTCATAACAACATTTCCAAGCCTCTTTCTTTAGGGTATCAGTGGAGCTAAGTACACCAGCATCATTTCTAACTCAATTCCCCCAACAACACCATGATTTACACTAACACACTGCCCTGCAATATGGAACACTTCACATCTCAATACATTGGTAAATTTACTTTCTTCAGCCTTTCTCCGAGCTGTTTATACTTGTCACCTAGCTTCTTTCTTAGCTACCTGGTACCGATCTCTGTTATCCCCATCTTTCCATGCCTGTCTCTTGTCTTTAATGACTATCCACCAGGTCACCCTCTGTCTGGCTGGTGCTTTACTCCAGTCACTAGTTTGCAAAAGGTTGCCACACATAAGATTTTCCAGTTGTCCTCTACGTTATATCTAGCCTGTCATCCCTCTCAAGTGCTTCCCACAAGGCCTTTCTAAACCTATATTTAACCGAAAGGTCCTTTAACTTCCAAACTATCCGTCTCCATATTTTTCTGCGTGTCTTGTGTTTATTTTGATATCACTAACTTGTGCTGGGTGGTGCTTTCTTCCTTAGTATTTATATTAGTTCATTTATCTCTTTGTCTTACAAGTAAGTAATCAATTTGTTTCATGTGTTCACCTGATATGAGATCAGATGATTAGCGGGGTTCCTGAAAATTGTGTTGCAAATGGTTAGTTCGTTCGCATTAGTATATATAATTTAAGCATGTACATGTGTGTATATATGTATATACAATTTATGTATGTGTGTGTATATGTATATATATAATTTTAAAAAACAACAAAAAGCACCTAGTCCACTCTGTAAATGTGGTTGGTGCTAGGAAGGGCATCCAGCCATAGAAAAAAAGCCAGAACCAGTTATGTATGAGCAAGAGACAGTCAACTGAGCTGGCTTGTCTCATAACAGGACAACTTGTCTAACCCATGCTAGCATGGAAAAATGGATGTTAAACGATGATGATGATGATGAAGGAGAGGAGAGGAGAGTTATTTAACCAACTCCACGGGATGTGTGTTACATACCTCTTCGTCATCTAGATATGGTTCAAACCAGTCCCACAATTCCTGGGGTGGCTGAGTAAATCTGAAGAAGAAAACAAGAAGACTTAAGTGAAGAATTTGGTTGACTCCTATGATGATTCAGCAGCAAATATCTAAATAGGGCTTTGTTAATTCTAATGTTTATAGTATCTTTATTAGGACAAATTGTCGTATTAAAGTAAATACAATTTTTAATGTGATGCAGACATAATGATGTGTTCTTCTGCCCAAGAATGTCTTGCTAAAACTATTTAACCCTTAACTGACCAGAATCCTCTCACCTCTTTCTATTCAATCTGGCCATAACCTGCCACTCATACTGATGTTAAGGTATTGTTCTCAAAATAAATAACATCAAAATTTCAAAGATCCAATATTATGTGAGATAATTGTGTAAGATAAAACCTTTACCAAAAAAATACAATATATAGAATAATATAAATGTTAAAGGGTTGGGAGAATATAAGTCAGACTAAACTAAGTCTCACTCACCTATGAGTGAGACTAACTTACTTACACTCTCCAAAATAGTTTTTTCCCACTTAAATTTAAGAAATATATTACTGATTCATTGAGATGTTTAACTTTAACATTTAAACAGGTCGTATCCGGCCAGAATCCTCTCACCTCTTTCTGTTCAAACTGGCCATAACCAGCTGCTCATACTGATGTTAAGGTATTGTTCTCAAAATAAATAATATCAAAATCTTGCAAATTTGATATGTGATAAAAGTGTTTACTGTGAAAATACAAAAATAGTAAATATAGAGTAATGTAAATACTAAAGGGTTAACTATTAGAGACTAATATATATATATAAACATCATTTAATGTCTATTTTTCCGTGCTTCCATGTGTTAGTTTGTCATGTTACAAAACAAGTCAGTTTCGGAGACTATATCTTCCTCATACAGATCTGTATTTTTGCCTGGTTTCTACAGCTGGATGGCTTTCCTAACACCAGCCACAGGTTGTGTAGGTGTCACGACAAAAAGCACCCAGTCCACACTGTAATATGGTCATGTAGGTGTCACGACAAAAAGCACCCAGTCCACACTGTAAAGTGGTCATGTAGGTGTAATGACAAAAGCATCCAGTAGTCACTGTAAATGTGGTTGTCATTTGAAAGGACATCCAGCTGTAGAAACCAAGCCAAAATACAGATCCTTATGAGCAAGACATGGTTATTTGACCTGACTTGTCTCACAACGAGACAGCATGTCTAACCCATGTTAGTGTGGAAAATGGACATTAAATGCTGCTGCTGCTATGCTCAGCCTGCCTAGCTGTAGATTTTGATATTGTCAAGTTTCACAACGATATGTCCACCAGTAAAGATACTATAAACATTTAGTACAAAACAACACTATGACTGTATCACATTAAATATTAAAGTTTCCCAACAATCTGTCCAGTAGTAAAGATACTATAAACATGAATTCTGTGAAGTGATTAGATGATGTTTAAGAGTTACTATGAAATCATACTGACCTGATATACATAAACCCTAGGGCTCTGATATAGGGAGAGTCTTGGTGACTGATCAAACCATTCACTTGTTTCTTCGTCAACCTTAATGTAAACAACTTATAAAGGAGACAGAATGCACTAGAAACAATACCACCAGCACCAACACCTCGCACCTGAAACAGACAATATCATTAGTAACCTCTAGCATTACCATATTACTAATAAAGGACACTGCCTATGTCATTACCCCTTTCATTACCATATTTCTAATGAAAGACAGTGTCTATGTCATTACCCCTTTCATTACCATATTTCTAATGAAAGACACTGCCTATGTCATTACCCCTTTCATTACCATATTTCTAATGAAAGACACTGTCTATGTCATTAACACTTTCATTACCATATTACTAATGAAGGACAGTCTATGTCATTAACCCTTTCATTGCCATATTACTAATGAAAGACTGTCATTAACCCTTTCATAACCATATTTCTAATGAAAGACACTGTCTATGTCATTAACCCTTTCATTACCATATTACTAATGACAGCCACTGTCTATGTCTTCAACCCTTTCATTACCATATTACTAATGAAAGACATTGTCTATGTCATTAACCCTTTCATTACCATATTACTAATGAAAGACACTGTCTATGTCATTAACCCTTTCATTACCATATTACTAATGACAGCCACTGTCTGTCATTAACCCTGTCATTACCATATTTCTAATGAAGGACACTGTCTATGTCATTAACCCTTTCATTACCATATTACTAATGACAGCCACTGTCTATGTGATTAACCCTGTCATTACCATATTTCTAATGAAAGACACTGTCTATGTCATTAACCCTTTCATTACCATATTACTAATGACAGACACTGTCTATGTCATTAACCCTGTCATTACCATATTTCTAATGACAGACACTGTCTATGTCTTCAACCCTTTCATTACCATATTTCTAATGAAAGACACTGTCTATGTCATTAACCCTTTCATTACCATATTACTAATGAAAGACACTGTCTATGTCATTAACCCTTTCATTACCATATTACTAATGAAAGACACTGTCTATGTCATTAACCCTTTCATTACTATATTTCTAATGAAAGACACTGTCCATGTCATTAACCCTTTCATTACCATATTTCTAATGACAGACACTGTCTATGTCATTAACCCTTTCATTACCATATTACTAATGAAAGACACTGCCTATGTCTTTACCCCTTTCATTACCATATTTCTAATGAAAGACACTGTCTATGTCATTAACACTTTCATTACCATATTACTAATGAAGGACAGTCTATGTCATTAACCCTTTCATTGCCATATTACTAATGAAAGACTGTCATTAACCCTTTCATAACCATATTTCTAATGAAAGACACTGTCTATGTCATTAACCCTTTCATTACCATATTACTAATGACAGCCACTGTCTATGTCTTCAACCCTTTCATTACCATATTACTAATGAAAGACATTGTCTATGTCATTAACCCTTTCATTACCATATTACTAATGAAAGACACTGTCTATGTCATTAACCCTTTCATTACCATATTACTAATGACAGCCACTGTCTGTCATTAACCCTGTCATTACCATATTTCTAATGAAGGACACTGTCTATGTCATTAACCCTTTCATTACCATATTACTAATGACAGACACTGTCTATGTCATTAACCCTGTCATTACCATATTTCTAATGACAGACACTGTCTATGTCTTCAACCCTTTCATTACCATATTTCTAATGAAAGACACTGTCTATGTCATTAACCCTTTCATTACCATATTACTAATGAAAGACACTGTCTATGTCATTAACCCTTTCATTACCATATTACTAATGAAAGACACTGTCTATGTCATTAACCCTTTCATTACTATATTTCTAATGAAAGACACTGTCCATGTCATTAACCCTTTCATTACCATATTTCTAATGACAGACACTGTCTATGTCATTAACCCTTTCATTACCATATTACTAATGAAAGACACTGTCTATGCCATTAACCCTTTCATTACCATATTACTAATGAAAGACACTGTCTATGTCATTAACCCTTTCATTACCATATTTCTAATGAAGGACACTGTCTATGTCATTAACCCTTTCATTACCATATTTCTAATGACAGACACTGTCTATGTCATTAACCCTTTCATTACCATATTACTAATGAAAGACACTGTCTATGTCATTAACCCTTTCAATACCATATTTCTAATGAAAGACACTGTCTATGCCATTAACCCTTTCAATACCATATTACTAATGAAGGACACTGTCTATGTCATTAACCCTTTCATTACCATATTTCTAATGAAAGACACTGTCTATGCCATTAACCCTTTCAATACCATATTACTAATGAAGGACACTGTCTATGTCATTAACCCTTTCATTACCATATTTCTAATGAAAGACATTGTCTATGTCATTAACCCTTTCATTACCATATTACTAATGAAGGACACTGTCTATGTCATTAACCCTTTCATTACCATATTACTAATGAAGGACACTGTCTATGTCATTAACCCTTTCATTACCATATTACTAATGAAGGACACTGTCTATGTCATTAACCCTTTCATTACCATATTACTAATGAAGGACACTACCTATAATTTTCAAAATAATCAGAATTTGGAAGGTTGCTGTAAAATAACATTATCTATCTGGTGTTTGAAATGTAACATAAAGGTTCTTAAAATCATAACTGTTTCTACATTTGGCACAAGGACAGCAATTACCCAGTGCATTACTGGTACTTTATTTTATCAGTAATGCACTGATAAAAATCATAATGGAAGGTATTTAGACAAATGCAAACATTTTTTAATAGGCCTGAGCAACATTTATAAAATGGGGTCTCATGTAAACTAATTCTGTTTTATTAAAATAAATCAATGAAGACAACCTAGAAAAATGACTGATCACTGGAAGGAGTGAGTTCTCTGCCCCCCCCCCCCCCCCCTCCCTCTCAGGAATAAGTGGGTGAAGAAGATATGAATATTGAAGAGAACAGCAACAACTACAATACTTACACCACCACACATTCCAGTCTGACCAGCAGTCTTTCGACTTCCTTTCTCCCACGGTTCCAAATGAGACACCTGGTGGCAAAGAGTGAAACAAGAGTTACTGTAAACAACAGAAAAGGGGAGACAACTTGTCGAGAAAGAGCGAGAAATAGAGTTAGGTGAATAGACAGATAGATAGAGAGCCAGATGGATAGATTGATAGGTAGAGAGAGAGAGATGGATAGATTGATAGGTAGAGAGAGAGAGATGGATAGATTGATAGGTAGAGAGAGAGAGATGGATAGATTGATAGGTAGAGAGAGAGAGGTGGATAGATTGATAGGTAGAGAGATAGAGATAGATTAATAGGTAGAGAGAGAGAGAGAGATAGATTGATAGGTAGAGAGAGAGATGGATAGATTGATAGGTAGAGAGAGAGAGAGAGAGAGAGATGGATAGATAGGTAGGTAAAGAGAGAGAGAGAGAGATGGATAGATAGGTAGGTAGAGAGAGAGAGATGGATAGATAGGTAGAGAGAGAGAGAGAGAGAGATGGATAGATAGGTAGGTAGAGAGAGAGAGAGAGAGATGGATAGATAGGTAGGTAGAGAGAGAGAGATGGATAGATAGGTAGAGAGAGAGAGAGAGAGAGATGGATAGATAGGTAGAGAAAGATAGACAGACAGACATAGGAGGGAGAATAAAATGTATAAAAAAAAGACCAGATGAAAATACCTGGAGTCACGTACTTTGTAATAGATCTCATCTATCACTTCATGGTAAGTTTTCAGTTCATAGAGATTGACCTTGAAGTAAGGGGATGACTGTATATTGGTCAGGATCAAAGTGTTTAGATTCATTGTTTTCTCATTACCCCATATCGACAGAGGGTTGTTAGGTGCCATTCTCCTAACACTTACCTCTTTCAATCACCTCTGATCTGGAAAATGGGCAGAAAAAAAGTTTATATATATATATATATACCAGGTTGCTAACACAAATATATATATACACCCAGTACTCACTGTAAATGTGGTTGGTGTTAGGAAGGGCATCCGGTTGTAGAAAACCTGCCAGATAGTCCTATATGAGCGAGACACAGTCAGCCAACCCAACTTGCCTCTAAATGGGACAAATCTGTCTAACCCATGCTAGTGTGGAAGATAGAAGTTAAACGATGATGATGATGACACACATACTGGGGTGCTAACAAGTTTATATATATATACATACACACACATACCAGGGTGCTGCTGAAAAGTTGCTGGCTTTGGTTAAAAGAAAATACAGGAGGATCAGTTAATGATTTTATTCAACATATTCCCCAGATTCGCAGACTTATTGCAGTGGTTCTACCTCTCCTGTAACGGTAAGAACTCAACCTCCCATGTAAAGGTAACAGTCTTACCCTTTCATGATACCCTTAAAACCTCTTCAGAACCCCGGTACTAGTGTCGATAAATGAACTGAGAGAAAGAAATGGGGCATAAGAGGAATGAGATGCAGTGTACAGGAGAGGAGAAGAGACTGCGGTGGTATGGCCCATGTGTGATGCTGTATAAAAAGGTGCAGAACGTTCAAAGTTGATGGAAGTTACAGAGTAGGAAGACCTATGAAGGTGATAAAAGCTGATCTTGCACACTTGCACCTCTCGAAATGTGGGTTGAAGCATACATCTAGTATGAACCATCTTCCCCCTCCTGTCTCACAACAGGACAACTCGTCTAACCCATGCTAGTGTGGAAAAATAGACATTCAATGGTGATGCTGCTGCAACAAACCAATCATTACACAATATTGTATCAAAATAATATTGACATGCAGCATCTAAACCAGCTATATCTGGCCAGAATTCTATTACCTCTTTCTGTTCAAACCGGTTGTAACTGGCCACTCATAATGATGTTAGGGTATTGTTTTCAAAATAAATATCTAAATCTCTTGAACCGATATTATACAACAGTATATATAGAGTAATGTAAATGGTATGTGAGATATGTGAGGTAAAGCCTTTACTGTGAAAATACAATAGTATCATCACCATCATGGTTTTTACGTCCGTTCTTCCATGCTAGCATGGGTTAGACGGGTTGTCCTGTTGTGGGCAGTGTCTGGTCGGCTGACCATGCCTTGCTCATACAGGAACTGATTTGGCTTGATTTCTACATCTGGATGCCCTTCCTAACACCAACCTCATTTACAGTGAGTGCTGGGTGCTTTTTCGTGGCGCCTACACGTCCACTTTACAGTGTGGGCTGGGTGCTTTTTTGTCGTGGCACCTCCACAACCACCTTGCAGTGGGAGCATATTGTCTATATGCTTCAGCTTGTACCCATGGGAGGTCGGGTACTCTGTATTACTGTGTGACACCAGAGGTCACGGTCGTGTGTCATCGCCTTTGAGGTGTAATTGGGTAAGGTCGGCTTTTATCACCTCATCCCAGATCATCTTGGGTCTCCCCACTCCGTGATTTCCATTGACTTCTAGTGCTCTGCACCTTTTTATGCAGCTATCATCCTTCATACGCATCACATGTCCATACCATCACAACCGCCTCTCCTGCACACAGCATTTGATTCGTCTTATGCTCAGTCTCTCTTTCAATTCATTTATGCTTTGTCGTTCGTGTATATTACTATTACACATCCATCGGAGCATGCAGGCTTCGTTTCTTTCTAATCTACGTAAGTCACCTTCAGCGCCCAGGTCTCACTACCATGTAACATTGCTGTTCGGATACACGCATCATACAGTCTGCCTTTCATTTTGAGGGAGAAGCCTTTTGCAGCTAGCAGTGGTAGTAGTTCCCTGAACTTCTTCCATCCCGTTCTTACCCTAGTTATTGTACTTTCTGAACACCCACTTCCGCTGCTAATTCGGTCACCTAGGTAGCAGAAGCTGTCTACTGTCTCTACAGAGCCCTCCCAGAGATTGGTGGTACTTGTTTCCTGTGGCTGTTTGCTGCTTGCTGCATGTGAAGCCTACATTCTTAATTAGTATATATAGAGTAATGTAAATGTTATGTGAGATATTATGTGAGGTAAAGCCTTTAGTGTGAAAATACAATAGTATTTATAGAGTAATGTTAATGTTATGTGAGATATTATGCAAAGTAAAGCCTTTACTGTGAAAATATAATAGTATATATAGAGTAATGTAAATATTATGTGAGGTAAAGCCTTTACTGTGAAAATACAATAGTATATATAGAGTAATGTAAATATTATGTGAGGTAAAGCCTTTACTGTGAAAATACAATAGTATATATAGAGTAATGTAAATATTATGTGAGGTAAAGCCTTTACTGTAAAAATACAATAGTATATATAGAGTGACGTAAATGCTAAAGGGTTAAATCAATAGTTTTAAACTTTTGAAATAACTGAAGACAACAGAAACTTGGTTTTAATCTATTTCTAATCCCAATTCTTATCAATAAAAACAGAATTATCAACTTTCTCTTTTCTCATTTTCTACCTACAATGTTTGTATCAAATTTATGAGAAACTACAGATTCTAGCATGATCATTCTTCTATATGTTAATACTTTTCTGGGTACCCTGACGTGATTTACAGCACATGAAGGTGGTTATTTAACCCTTTCTTACCTACTTGTACCTGTGACAGCATTCACCCAGGGTGGGTTAAGCTTCGTTCATTGAAGAAATTCAGTGTCTCTCACGAATGCTGATTAGAGGCAATTGAATCAGTGAGGGCCAACCAATCGTGATTCGAACGGTGGGTACCAAACACATTTGGGCCCAGGTGGACTTTGACGTCACTTTTCACGATGTGCAGCCAAGTTTTCAGCTGTCCACCACATCATTTGAGCCATCCACAAAGCAGTTGTATTTTTTATTTAAAATAATAATAATGAAAATTATTGTGTACAGTGCTCAGGTGCACTACAACTCATCAAAGGTGCATGTATAGTACATAGAATAATTGTTTCTATTTTTGGCACAAGGCCAACAATTACCCCAGAGCATTACTGGTACTTTATTTAAGAACCCCGTAGTTAACCTTGGCAAGATTTGAACTCAGATCGTAAAGGGCCACAACTGTGTGCTGCAAAGCATGTTGTCTGATGCTCTACCGATTCTGCCAATCCACCACCTATAGAATAACATTCAAATCAGGAAATTGAAGTGTATGAGTCATGATATATACATAAACACACCACACACATGCATATGGAAGGAAAATATCGTGTGCAACGTTGAGGAATTTCAGGAAGCCTGGAAGTTTTAAAGCAGTGTCCTGACAGCTAACAACTGATGCAGGTAGTTTGTTCCATGATTTCATTAAGATGCTAACCTAAGATATGGCCCTTATATAAAATTTAAAACTTCTCAGTATTTAAACCGGCTAGAATTCTCTCAACACTTTCTGTTCAAACTGGCTGCTCATACTTATGTTAAGATATTGTTCTCAAAATAAATAATATCAAAATCTCATAGATTTGATTTTACATAATCAGAACCAGTTTTAGGCAGTTTGGTAATGGAGGGGTTAAAATCTAAAAGGAATATGGTTAGAAACTGAATTTTTCATAAAAATATTGACATTCTGAAAACAGGAAAATAACATTTCCATAGCAGTGGATCTACACCCAGTCCACTCTGTAAAATGGTAGTGGTGGTGGTGTTATAATAAAATACACCCAGTATATTCTGTAAAATGATAGTGTTGGTGTCATGATACAATACACCCAGTACACTATGTAAAATGGTAGTGTTGGTGCCATAATAAAATGGAACGTATAGGTAGGACATGGTCACATGACCTATCTAGTCACAGAACTGGTCACATGACCTATCTAGTCACAGAACTGCCTGTTGGTCTAATATAGTTGATGGTCTTATAGCATTAAGAAATGAGATTTATTACATGTGGTTGAGAGTCACAGCTGGTCAGATCAATACTGGACTGAAGCTGAGATTAATATAATATTGATTGTCTTGGATTTTTTGTCAGTCTGTCACACAACCACTAGACTCTCACAAAACTGTTCTAAAATGGAGTTTAGTGATTTCATTCATTATACATACATACACACATATACATGTGTGTATATACATATATATATATGTGTCACATGAATGCTACAATCTATAAGATATTTCTGGAACATTTCCATTCATGCCATTTTAATTACTTGTGTATAAACACACACAAACATACATATATATACACACACAAATACATATATACACACACATAAATACATATACACAAACATTATATACATACATACACACACATATATAGTTATACTTTGGGAGGGCCATGTTGCCAATAAAAACACACACGCACCTGTTGGTTTCCGTGCCCTAAACCCATTACCCTCCCCAATCTTCTGACACTACAACCCTTCCTTTTCCCTCTTTTTAAATATTTTCCTATTTTACATTCTATCTTTCTTCTCAATCTATATTTTCCTTTTCTATTTATTATAATGTCCGGTTGGTTTAACAACTAGACAACCATCTGGTTATTAAACCAACAGGTGTGTGTTTTACTGGCAGCATGACCCTCCCAAACTATAACAATATCTGTTTAAATACAAGTTTTCAGATAAAAAATCTTGCAAAACAAATACAAAGTCGTTGTCATCACCATTTTACATCCATTTATCCATGGGTTAGACGAGTTGTCCTGTTGTGAGCAATTCCAGGTCAGGCATTGCTCACACACAACTGATTCTGGCTTGATTTCTACAGCTGGATGCCCTTCCTAACACTGGATGCTATATATCATCATCATCATCGTTTAACGTCCATCTTCCACACTAGCATGGGTTAGACGGTTTTGTTCTATTTGATACAGGAAAGGATAGGAGACCGTGTCTCACTAGTACAGAAGTGCCTCTGGCCGGTTTTCTACAGCTGGATGCCCTTCCTAACACCAACCACGTTTACAGTGTGGACTGGGAGCCTTTTTACCGTGTCTCCTACATGACCACTAAATATATATATATACACAGAGAAATTCCGTTATAGCAAAATTCATGGGGTATAAAAAGAAATTTGTTGTAATGAAAAGTTCTTTATAAAGAGATCGACCAAAACAATTACCTGCATATGAAATACCAATGAGGGTTGGAAGATCACTGATGAAGGACTAACTTTATTCATATGTAACCCATTTGCAACCATGCAGCACGTTTGTTTCCATATTCACACATATATTTTCCTCCGCTGTGACCCGTCTATTTCGTTCTTACTGCTTCCTCTTTCTCTGTATCTTTCACCTCCTCTTACCCTCTCTAACCATCACTCTCTGTTAGCCTCTTCCTCACCCTTCACTCACTCCCTCTCCTACTTCCTCCCGTTTGACCTGTGCGTAATTCTTTTCTCGCGCATGCTTGACCAGGCTGGTTGTTCCTTTTTTCTCTCTTGTCTACGATTTCACAGAGCTTATGTTCACCGAATTCAGGGACTAGACTCCTTCCTCCTCCCGTTTGACCTGTGCGGAATTCCTTCCTTGCTCACATTTCGACTAGGTTTGATGGTCTTTATTCTCTCTCGTTCACGATTTCACCGAACTTATATTCATGGAAATCTGGGACTTGACTCCTTCACTTTTCGTTGCATTACCATCTTTGTTTGTTTACACTCTCGCTCGTTCCCCTTATTTGTCCCAACGACTTTCTTTAGCCGTTGCTCGCACCAACCGGAGGTATATGGTCTTTAAAGCGATGAAATACCAATGAAGGACTAACTTTATTCATATGTAACCCATTTGCAACCACACAGCACGTTTGTTTTCATATTCACACACATATATATATATATATATATATATGCTCTTAAATATGTTGTTAGTAGAGCTTATGTAGTTGAAAGATATTGGCTGCTATTTCTAGCTAACAATATATATTTCATGTCACTGAGACAACAATTGTAGTGATTTAGAGGTATAGTTGATCACATAGTTGATCTATTGATTGGCTATTGAACTGCCATTTAATTGGTGAAACATATTCTTAACCCTTCAACATTTACATTACTCTATATATACTATTATATTTTCACAGTAAAGGCTTTACCCCACATAACATTTCTCTATATATATACTACTGTATTTTCACAATAAAGGCTTTACCTCACATAACATTTACATTACTCTATATATACTATTGTATTTTCACAGTAAAGGCTTTAGCCCACATAACATTTACATTACTCTATATATATACTATTATATTTTCACAGTAAAGGCTTTACCTCATAACATTTACATTACTCTATATATATACTATTGTATTTTCACAGTAAAGGCTTTAGCCCACATAACATTTACATTACTCATCATCATCATCATCACCGTTTTACGTCCGTTCTTCCACGCTAGCATGGGTTAGACGGGTTGTCCTGTTGTGGGGGGCAGTGTCTGGTCGGCTGACCATGCCTTGCTCATACAGGAACTGATCTGGCTTGATTTCTACAGCTGGATGCCCTTCCTAACACCAACCTCATTTACAGTGAGTGCTGGGTGCTTTTTCGTGGCGCCTACACGTCCACTTTACAGTGTGGGCTGGGTGCTTTTTTGCCGTGGCACCTCCACGACCACCTTGCGGTGGGGGGTGGGGGGGGGGGGGGCATATTGTTTATATGCTTCAGCATGTACCCATGGGAGGTCGGGTACCCTGTATTACTGCGTGACGCCAGAAGTCACGGTCGTGTGTCATTGACTTTGAGAGGTGTAGTTGGGTAAGGTCGGCTTTTATCACCTCATCCCAAGTCATCTTGGGTCTCCCCACTCCGCGGTTTCCATCAACTTCTAGTGCTCTGCACCTTTTTATGCAGCTGTCATCCTTCATACGCATCACATGTCCATACCAGCGTAACCGCCTCTCCTGCACGCAGCATTTGATTCCTCTTATGCTCAGTCTCTCTCTCAATTCATTTATGCTTTGTCGTTCACGTATATTACTGTTACACATCCATCGGAGCATGCAGGCTTCGTTTCTCTCTAATCTACGTAAGTCTTCCACCTTCAGCGCTCAGGTCTCACTACCATGCAACATCGCTGTTCGGATACACGCATCATACAGTCTGCCTTTCATTCTGAGGGAGAAGCCTTTTGCAGCTAGCAGTGGTAGTAGTTCCCTAAACTTCTTCCATCCCGTTCTTACCCTAGTTATTGTACTTTCTGAGCACCCACCTCCGTTGCTAATTCGGTCACCTAGGTAGCAGAAGCTGTCTACTGTTTCTACAGGGCCCTCCCAGAGATTGGTGGTACTTGTTTCCTGTGGCTGTTTGCTTGCTGTTTCAGCACAGCTGCTGCATGTGAATCCTACATTCTTAATTAAGCTTCCTGAGATCCCGCTACATCTCTTGTGTACCCATTGTTTGCATTTGGGGCAAAGAATGGAGTTCCTACCTACACCTTTCCTACATACTGAGCAAGGCCATTTCCCTGAGGGGATCTGGGTTCTGTTTTCTCGTCTACTTATAAGGACCTTAGTCTTTGTCATGTTGACTTTGAGGCCCTTTCTCTCTAGTCCCTGCTTCCAGGTTTGGAATTTATTCTCTAGTTCTACCATAGATTCAGCTATGAGTGCGAGGTCATCAGCATACAGGAGTTCCCATGGGCATCCGGTCTTAAACTCCTCCGTTATTGCCTGCAGGACTATGATGAACAGGAGAGGGCTAAGAACAGAGCCCTGGTGGACCCCAACCTGTACGCTAAATTCCTCGCTATACTCATTGCCAATCCTAACTTTGCTGACTGCTCCCCTATACATGGCTTGTACCGCTTTCACAAGCCATTCATCTACTCCTAGTTTTCTAAGAGCCCACCAGATTACTGCACGTGGAACTCTGTCAAAGGCTTTCTCAAGGTCGACAAATGCCAAGTAGAGTGGCTTACTTTTAGCTAGGTACTTTTCCTGTAATTGCCTCACAAGGAAGAGCGCATCAGTGGTGCCTTTCCCTGGTACAAACCCAAATTGCATCTCGTCTATATTCACTCTATATATATACTATTGTATTTTCACAAAGGCTTTACCTCACATAATATCTCATAACATTTACATTACTCTATATATACTATTGTATTTTCACAGTAAAGGCTTTACCTCACATAATATCAAATTTATGAGATTTTGATATCTATTTATATTTTGAGAACAAAACATTAACATCAGTATGAGTGGCCAGTTACAGCCAGTTTGAACAGAGAGAGGTGAGAGAATTCTGGCTGGTTTAGAGCTTTAATTACAGGTGATATGGTGCTTGTCTTCTATTTATTGTTAGAAATATATATATATCTTCTTTGCTGAGATATTCCTGAGGGTCGAGGGAGGCAGAGTCCTCAAACACTCATTCCAGCAGGTCCTGTCAAAAGCAATTATCTCCAACTGATCCGGCTGGATCTCCAAGCGTGATCAGCCAAACTCCTATATGTTACCCAACCATCCTGCTCAATATATATAATTAATTCTTATTGTTAGTATTATATATATATATATATAATGATCGTTTTTATGCTAGCATGGGTAGGACAGGTCCTTCTCAGCACAGCAGCTCTCCACATCACGATCCTTTGTCATCACCTTTGTGAGTCTCAGTGATTTCAGGTCATATCTTTATTTAATATAAAAATAACTTCTACAGGACAAGAACTGTTTCATTCGTATCAAATCATCAGGAAGGCCCTGATGATTCCATACAGATGAAACAGTTCTAGTCCTGTAAAGGTCATTTCTATATTAAATAAAAATGTTTACACTCTAGTAATGTATTGAGTACCTTTCACTAAGGATATGCATATGTGTGTGTATCATCATCATCATCACCGTTTTACGTCCGTTCTTCCACGCTAGCATGGGTTAGACGGGTTGTCCTGTTGTGGGCAGTGTCCGGCTGGCTGACCATGTCTTGCTCATACGGGAACTGATTCTGGCTTGATTTCTACAGCTGGATGCCCTTCCTAACACCAACCTCATTTACAGGGAGTGCTGGGTGCTTTTTTTCCGTGGCGCCTACACGTCCACTTTACAGTGTGGGCTGGGTGCTTTTTTGTCGTGTCACCTCCACGACCACTTTGCAGTGGAATGATAGGGACCCCAGTCCCCATCATCCCATTTCTACAGCTGAGTAAACTGGAGCAATGTGAAATAAAGTGTCTTGCTCAAGGAAACAACATCACCTGGTCTGAGAATTGAACTCACAACCTTTCGATTGCAAGCCCAATGCTCTAACCACTAAGCCATGTGCCTCAGAGAGAGAGAGAGAGAGAGAGAGAGAGAGAGAGGGGGAGGGAGAGGGAGAAAAGATGAAATTGGAAATAGCACGGAAAATTCCTTCTTTGATTCGGCAAAGTGACAATAGCTTTATTACAATTTTATGATGAAACTGAATATTACTTTTTACCTCTGTAAAACAAGTTATGTGTTATTAACTTGTTTGAATATTATTAATACTTAATTATTGGTAAATAAACACACTAATTAGGACCAGCTGTCAGTAGATCAATAGGTATAAGATCAAACAACATTTACACTTGTGTCAACAAACATCAAATCATTAAGCAAGGTATGTATGGACACTTAACTCCAGTTGGAGTCATAGTGGGATCATATTCAGAGTCCATCTCCCCCTCTCCAGGTCTGAATACAGCAGATTTTTTCCAGCGAATGATAGAGAAAGTGAGAGAAAAGAAGTGAGAAAGAGATGTAGAGGAAGAATCGACTCCAGTACTTAACTGGTACTTTTTTTATTGACACAGTAGTGGCTATGTGGTTTAGAAGTTTGCTTCTACAGCATGTGGTCCCAGGTTGACCACATCCTTGAGTGAAATGTGGTAGATGTGTCACCATGGATGCCTGTTGTGTGTGTTTGTCTACATCTAAACTTTCAAAAGGTGGTAAACTGGCAGAGTCATCAGATAGAGTACCTTGCAGTATTAGTTCCAACTCTCCCAGGTCAAATCCCGCAATAGTCAACTTTGCCCCTTTCATCCATAAAGCAATACTGTTCTCAAAAAAGTAAACAATTTGAAATACCTTGGTTCATTACACCTGATATTAACAGGATAGCACAAGCAAGGTCTGCTGTAGTCTCGTTAGATAAGGTGTGGAAAATTATAATTATTATTAAATAACAAAATACACAATAATGAAAAAAGGAAAAAGAAAAAAAAACTTAAAATGCAGCATAGCCGGATCAGTTTAGTTCAGTGTTCTTACAAACTCTTATACACACCAGGTCCGAACACAAAGGAACTAAACTCCCAGTCACTCCCCATCTCACATATACACCAGGAACAAAGGAACCAAACTCCCACTTCCACTGCCTCCATCTCTCTCTATAGTGAGCAAAGAGGGGCCCACGCGGCCTCGGCAGACAGAATAGAGGTGTTTCCCCGAAATCTAACATGACCACATTATTCAAAGCTACAGTGGAACCAATCTTACTGTATTCCTGTGAATAATGGTCAGTGATATTACTTCTCACTAAAGCTTTAGATGGTTGATACACACGAATGCTAAGAAGGTTAATGCTCTTGACTGTATTTTGGTCACTTGTATTGGCGAGCGTATTCTTTTGGTTATTACTCAAGATTCATGACCATAGGTAGGTGTTGGCATGAAAACTAAATTAAATATAACGAATTTGGCTTTTACACCTACCTCCCTTCTGATGACCGAATGCTGAAACTGGTTTTCACAGACTCATTCAAGTGTGTCGTGTGGCCTGGATCTCTGGATGGGCACCTACGCAATGACAGTTGGGAGTAATCCCAATTTTTAAAAAGGGAAACAAGAGAGATTGTTCTAATTACAGAGGGATCTCCATGTTAAACTTCTCTGGTAAATTCTATGCTAAGTGTCTGGGAAAGAGATGTAGGGAGATTGTCGAGTCCAAGCTAGCTGATGAAGTGGCGTTTTGTCCCTGGACACAAAACAGCCGACCAGATATTCACACTGCTGCAGGTCTACGAGAAATCGTGAGAGTACTGCCAAGAGGTATATCCTTAGGTAGACCTTGAAAAGGAATATGACCAGAGTATCAGAGCTGTGACATGGCTTATGACCAGAGTATCGGAGCTGTGACATGACTTATGACCAGAGTATCGGAGCTGTGACATGGATTATGACCAGAGTATCGGAGCTGTGACATGGCATATGACCAGAGTATCGGAGCTGTGACATGGCATATGACCAGAGTATCGGAGCTGTGACATGGCATATGACCAGAGTATCAGAGCTGTGATATGGCATATGACCAGAGTATCGGAGCTGTGATATGGCATATGACCAGAGTATCGGAGCTGTGACATGGCATATGACCAGAGTATCGGAGCTGTGACATGGCATATGACCAGAGTATCGGAGCTGCGACATGGCATATGACCAGAGTATCGGAGCTGTGATATGGCATATGACCAGAGTATCGGAGCTGTGATATAACATGTTAAATTCCATGTGAAGTCATCAACCATCATTAAATGTTTCATTAGCAACTTCTAATGAAAGTAATATAACTCATTAAACTGGAGCTTGGAACATAACTTAACAAAGGCTTACATATATTTATAATGGAGAGTTTTTTAGATAAATATAAACATTTTAAAATAAGCTTGGGATCATAGAACAAGAGGTAGTTTGTTATCAAAAGAGTTAAAGCATCTCCAATAGTAGTAATTTCTACTATAGGTACAAGGCCAACCATTTTGTGGGAGGGGCAAGTGGATTAAATCGACCCAATACGTTACTGGTACTTTATTTTATTGACCCCGGCAGCATGAAAGGCAAAGCTCACCTTGGCAGGATTTGAACAAATAATAATAATGTCCGAAGGCCAACTATTTTGGGGGTGGAGGGGGAACAGTTTGATATACCTGGGATTTGAACTCAGATTATAGGGGAGGAATAAATATGGATTTGAAGTAGATATGGCCTGGGCAAAGTGTTATTTAACTGTGTTGGCATATACACAATATATATACACTACTAATATATACATTTATATATTATAAAGAGTAAGGACCTGACGGCTGAGCTGTTGCCGTTTCAACAGTATGGTTATATTATAACCATACTCTACTACTCCAAGTATTGAGTACACTGTTGAGTAATGGTTTAATGTTTCAAACTGAATCCAACCTGATTTATGTGTATATATATATATACACATACAACTAATATATACATACACACACACAATATATAGACACTAATAATATATACATTTATATATAGACACACATTATATACCAGTGTGCCAAGAGTCGGAAGCTGTTTAAAATTTAACTTTTAATTAACTTTAATTATTCTTATAATAATTAAGAGAGGCTGGAGATGATGTTTGGAGCAAACAGTATATTTTACATCCGTCAAATATTGTGTGTGTGGAGACAATACATGCTAGAAATAGCAGCCACTTTGCCATCCTATTGTCTGGAATAACAGTAGCTATATATATAGCTAGTTATTCCAGACAATAGGATGTCAGATGTATATATATAAATTATATATACATGTGTGTGTATATATATACATATAGGATGATGAGTGCGATTTGACATATCAGACGTGATGGTCACATCTGGCACACAGACATTCTATTGTCTTGAATAATTGTTTCTACTTTAGGCACAAGGCCAGCAATTACCCAGTGCATTACTGGTACTTTATTTTATCGACCCCGTGAGGATGAAAGGCAAAGTTAACCTCGGCGGGATTTGAATTCTCTTGAATAATAGTAGCTATATATATTTTTATGGGAGACCCTGTATATATATATATATATATATATATATAGCTAGTTATTTAACACAATACGATGTCATATATATATATACACATATGTGGGATGATGAGAGTGGTTTGAGTCGGACATGTGTGTAGTTGATATGAGAGGTGATGGTCACGGCTGGGACACGATCATATCACTGATAAACAATAAACCAGAGACAATATAAAGGTAGGGGAAGAGGGACTTATTGCTCCTTAATTAGTTAAGTTAACATTAATTATGTTTAATCAACGAAGTATTTCAGGGGTTTAGCTTTAAAGAATATATTTTCTTTTCTTTTGCGTCGAATGAATCCAATTCGGGAGTTTTTATTGTTTGAGAGAGGAAAAAAACATGTGGAGAGGATATAATGACGAAGATGTGTGAAATGTGGGCAATGAAGAGGGAAATAACGATGTTAGATGTAATTAGATGAAAGATGATGAGTTTAAGAGAGGAAATAATAAAGAAATGTCGAGTTTCTGTGGAGAGAAAATATAAAAATGTTTGGTGTAACTTACGTGAAATGGAGAGAAATTTGTGTCTGTTGAAACAGGAAGAAGGTAAGTACAATATGGCGGCATTGTGAGACGGAAGTGGGAGGAGAAGGAGACTGTAGAGCGAGGGGGAAGAGTACGGCAGACTAATGATGTAGATGTGGAGGAAGGAGGAGGAGACTGTACTACAGTAGAGGAATGAGGAGGATGAGGTGGCAGGAGATTAATGATGTAGAGGGAGGGGGAAAGAAAGCCAGAAGATTGTACTAGAGTAAACGGAAGAAGGGGAGGAGGAGAGGTGTGAGACTGTAATGAAGTGGACGAAGGTGAGAGAGTGATATTATAAGATGTGAAGATGAGGAGTAGTAAGAGGTGGAGGAGGAGAGGGGAGAAAATGATATTGTAATATGGGAGAATGGGGAGGAGTGGTAGGAGAAGAAGACTGTAATAAAGGAGGAGGAGGTGTAGGAGAGTCACTTCCGGTTGTTGTTGTTTAACCGGTGTAAGAGTTTATTGGTTGAGAGGTTTACTGGGTTCATGTAAAGAAACTAACATTCTGTTATTCCGGAACAGAATTGTTGCCTTTGTCTCTTTTGTGCGCGCGTGTATATATTTATTTATTTATGCGTGTGTGTAATATAGTGTGTGTGTATATATATATATATATTTATATTTATACAGTGTGTTCAAAAAAATGTATGCACACTTCAACATAAATATAATCACTGTGTATACACTTTTGGAGATCCCTATATATATACACATACATATTTAAATGAGTTTAAATTTACAGAAAAAGAAGAAAAAAGCTCTACTTAAAACATGTAATGGAGTTTATTCGAAACTAAGGCTAACTCCTAGGTTTCCAATGTAACTTAGCAACAAAGAGAGTCCTTAGCTCCGACTGTCTGGTCAGCTGTAAGGGTCAATTTGAAGGGGTGAGACGGACCCGAAGCCTCACATCACTTTTGGTGGTTTTATTAGCATCAGGCACCAATCTGGGACTTTGTCAAACCCGACGAGTTTTAGGCTTAGTTAGAGGCGGCCTTACTCGCCTCGCCATAGCTGCATCACTGGGTTGTGAGAGTTTTCTTGGGAGCTACCGGTATCACCCATTGCCCCATCTCTCCTCGTAGTTTACCGGGGTTGCTTATTTGTCCGGCAGTTGCCCGCATATATCACAACTAACCATCATATCTGGTGGCCGTACTGCTATCCACCACCTGCGACCCGTTCTCTAGCAGAACAGCTCTTCCAAGAATCGCTGGACAGATGTTACGGGGCAAAACCAACCGGCAGGAGACCCACTAGTAGACAAACCCCGAGCAAGATGGTTGGATAACATCAATGAGCTCGGCTGGTCTCGCTTGGGGATCCAACCGTATCAGTTGGTCCCGCTGAAAGGAGTGTTTGAGGACTCTGTCTCCCACGAAGAAGAATTTTCTTTTTCGGACTTGCACAGTTGTTGTCACCTAGGTTTTATTATTCACAGTTATATGAATAACATTACAAATTGTTTATAATTCTTACAGAATGAAAATATAAACACACAATTATTGGCAGGAACGTCATTTAAACTAACATTGGTGGCTCTCTCTATATAATGTTAAAAGAAAGAAAGTTTTAAGTGGGGAGTAAATAGATAGGTACATAGATAAGAGGTCGCACGCACAGCTATATGTGCCTGTCTTATAGTGTGTAGGATTAATTACTTTAATCTATCTACAGACCTGTCAACTCTACCCGTCTGACGGAGACATCGCCTACTCTGGGGTGGGTGAGAGATGTCTTCTGTTGTGAAAATGGGTATAGGTCTTATTATCTAAAATCTTCCCATTTTGCCTCATTTCTTCCCGTTTTGGGGCACTTTTTTTCCATGGTATTCCTCCGATTGGGTTTTTAGAGGTTGGCAGGTCTATCTGTTTGGGTACATGTCCGAATTTCAAGACATTTATTGTCTGATTAAATATAAACACATAAATACAATTAATTATTGCTAGGAACCTCACAACTATATGAATAAATGAAATTATTGTGTACAGTGGTCAGGTGTACTACAACTCATCAAAGGTGCATGTATAGTACATAGAATAATATACAAATGTCAGGAGAGTGAACAGTATATGAGTCATGATATACATGTGTGCGTGTGTATGGAGGGGGATATCAGGTGTATTGTTGGCGAATTCAGGAAGCATGGAGGTTTTAAAGGATGCAGTGCCCCTACAACTAACAACTGATGCAGGTAGTTTGTTCCATGTTCAGCAAATCTGAACGTGAAAAAATATTTCTGAAAGCCATGAGAATTAATAATAATTATTTTTACTTTTGGCACAAGGCCAGCACATATCCAAGCGTATTACTGGTACTTTATTTTATCGACCCCGTAAGGATGAAAGGCAAAGTTAACCTCGGCGGGATTTGAACTCAGAATAGCAAGGGCCGTAACTCTTCGCTGCAAAGCATGGCGTCCGACCCTCTACCGATACTGCCAAATAATTATTAACTCCCATGGCTTTCAGAAACATTTTTTCACGTTCAGAGTTGCTGAACATGGAACAAACTTATTGGTTTCTTTATTAGCCATACAGGGCTGACATTAAAATAACAATAAATACGACACAGTGTGGGTCTTTATGTGTAAAACAAAGGTTAGAACAAAAACTTAAAAAATAAACACTTAAAAAAATCAAACAAAATAAATACCCCCAATAAGTAGAAGGAGGTGTGACCCCTGAGGGTCACTCATGGAGAAAGCCCACAAAAAATCCACAGTCACCCTGACTGATCGTGAAGTGCCCCGTCTCATTTGTCCTCTTCAAATCATCATATGTCTGTTCAATCAGGGTCTGATCTAGTTAAACACCCCTGTCTGCGGCAATGTCTTTGCAGTTTTGTCCACTAGGTGCAGCCGAAACACTGACCCGTCACCCTCTCCCCTTCCCCCTTTCTTTTTCTGTATCCTTATAGTCCTAGCACTTCTCCTATAGTCCTAACACTTCCCCTATAGTCCTTCCTCTTCCCCTATAGTCCTTGCTTTTCCCCTAAAGTCCTTGCTCTTTCCCTCCTTTTCCTCTCATGTCATCTATAGTCCTTTCCTCTACTTTCCTATACAGCCAGATCTGCCCTTCTTTACCCTCTCCCCTTTTTTTCATTACTTTTGTTTTATATTTCCATCATTTTATAACTTCTGTCTATAAAATATAGTTGACATAATATCTTTATATATGACAGATAATATAATATAGTTGACATGTTTATATATGACAGATAATATAATATAGTTGACATAATATGTTTATATATAACAGATGATAAAATATAGTTGACATATGTTTATATATAACAGATAATATAATATAGTTGACATATGTTTATATATAACAGATAATATAATATAGTTGACATGTTTATATATAACATATAATATAATATAGTTGACATATGTTTATATATAACAGATGATAAAATATAGCTGACATAATATCTTTATATATGACAGATAATATAATATAGTTGACATAATATGTTTATATATAACAGATAATATAATATAGTTGACATAATATGTTTATATATAACAGATGATAAAATATAGTTGACATATGTTTATATATAACAGATGATAAAATATAGTTGACATATATTTATATATAACAGATAATAAAATATAGTTGACATAATATGTTTATATATAACAGATAATATAATATAGTTGACATATGTTTATATATAACAGATGATAAAATATAGTTGACATAATATCTTTATATATGACAGATAATATAATATAGTTGACATAATATTTTTATATATAACAGATAATATAATATAGTTGACATAATATGTATATATATATAACAGATGATAAAATATAGTTGACATATATTTATATATAACAGATAATAAAATATAGTTGACATATGTTTATATATAACAGATAATAAAATATAGTTGACATAATATGTTTATATATAACATAATTGTTTCTACTTTTGGCACAAGGCCAGCAATTACCCCAGTGTATTACTGGAACTTTATTTTATCGACCCCGTAAGGATGAAAGGCAAAGTTAACCTCGGCGGGATTTGAACTCAGAATGGCAAGGGACGTAACTCTATGCGTCAACATAACATAATATAATATAGTTGGCTTAATATCTTTATATATGACAGATAATTGTTTCTACTTTTGGCACAAGGCCAGCAAATACCCAGTGTATTACTGGTACTTTATTTTATCGACCCCGTAAGGATGAAATGCAAAGTTAACCTCGGCGGGATTTGATAGATAATATACTATAGTTGACATGTTTATATATAACAGAGATTTTAAATATATAAAAAAAGGTAAAAAAGTTGAACAGATTTTCAAGGGACGTAAATCTGAACACGAATATGAAGTTATCTCCCTTGAATTTATATTATCGTTTCCTTAGCAACGATATAAATAATAATAGTAATTGTTTCCATAGCAATTGGAGAGAAGTTGATTAAGTTGATTCAGTGCATTACTGGTACTTTATTTTATTAACCTTGTAAGGATGACAAGTAAAGTTGACCGCAGAAGGACTTAAACTCAGAATGTAAACTTCCGTAACTAAATCTTCCTCAGCATTTTGCCCGGCGCTCCACCAATTCTGACACTACTATACTACACTACAATATACTACACTATACTACACTATACAACACTACACTACACTATACAACACTAAACTATAATATACTATACTATAATATACTATACTATACATCACTACACTACACTACACTATACAACACTACACTACACTATACTATACTACACTGTACAACACTATACTACACTTTACAACACTACACTACACTATACTATACTACACTATACTATACTACACTGTACAACACTATACTACACTTTACAACACTACACTACACTATACTATACTACACTATACTATACTACACTATACAACACTATACTACACTATACTATACAACACTACACTATTCTATACTATACTATACTATACTATACTATACTACACTATACAACACTATACTACACTACACTATACAACACTACACTATTCTATACTATACTATACTATACTATACTATACTATACTATACTATACTATACTATACTATACTATACTATACTATACTATACTATACTATACTATACTACACTATACTATACTACACTATACTATACAATATATATATATACCAACATTATATATATATATATATATATATATATATATATATATATATATATATATATATATATATATATATATATATATATATATATATATATAATTCAAATTTAAAAGATATATTTAGAGAGAAACATAGTATTTTGTACACATACATATATTACAAGTAATATTCAGAGAAAAAAAGACATACTTTAAGGTAGAATTTAACAAACTTACCTTCTACCCAGTCCCTAATCCGTACCAGAAAATGGCCAGAGCTGAATTCTTTGTCAATGCCAAGATCCAGCAAAGGAAAGTCTTACTCTTCTGCAAGAGTTATATGCCGGCTTGTAAACAGATTGAAAAATTATTGGAACCTTTCAACTTTGACAGTAACACTTACGAAGTTATTTACATTGACAAACGGCAAGATGTGGTACAGATTGAAAACTACTTTCAAGTATTATGTCTTAACGATAGCCGAGAAGTAAGTGAGATTGAGAGGCATTCATGCCTTTCCAAGAGATTTCTTTTGCACTTTTGTTTAATTATGAAATATATGAAGTATTTTTTTTTGTATTTGTTTTGTCACTAAAGAGCCCCTTGCTTTGTTCAGGCATAATGTACCTAGGATTATTTTATTGCAGCTCTTCTTCTTCTCCGCCCACTTATTCATGAGAGGTTTGTGGTGGCAGAGTGGTCAAACACTCCTTCCTGCCAGATTCAACCGTCTCCAACAGATCCAGCTTGATGCCCCTGTTTGGGGTTCTGGCGATATGCAATCTTTGTGTGTTCATCCCACACCTCCCAGGACAGGTTGCAGGCCCATCACTAGTTTTTGCTGCATGAAATGGAGACTGCAATATATTTTTCAAAGAGGCCCCTCTCCCTTTCTCATATATATATATATATATATCATCATCCTTTTATGTCTGCTCTCCCTAGCTTGCAACGGTGGGACGGGTCCTTTTCAGCACAGTATCTCTCCATTCGTCACGGTCCTTCATCATCTCCTCTGTTAGCTTCAGCGATCTGAGGTCTGTTCTCACCACCTCCACCCATGATTTTCGTGGTCTACCTCTACTGTGTCTTCCTTCCACTGGGATTTCTTAGCACTTCTTCACCCAGCGGTCATCCTCCATGCGCATCACGTCCATACCAATGCAGTCTTCTCTCCCACACACTACACTTTATTCCTCTTATACACAGTTTCTCTCTCAACTCGTCTATGCTTGGTCATTTACGCACATGGACGTTGCACATCCATTGGAGCAGGCTTGCTTCATTTCACCCCAGCCTTCGCATATCTTCTGCAGTTGCTGCCCATGTCTCACTACCATGCAGCATTGCGCATCTCACACAGGCATCATATAACTGACCTTTCGTTCGTAGGGAGAAACCCTTCAACAGAGGAAGCAGCACCCTAAACTTCTTCCAACCTGTCCTTATTCTAGATACTATGGCCTCGGAGCACCCCCCTCCCATGCTGATCACCTAGGTACTGGAAGCTATCAACCACCTCTATAGATCCTACCTGCATTTGAAAAATGTGCCTATCACTGACACTTCTACTATTAAGTTTCCCAGAACATCTACTACATATGAAGTTTTCCTTTCCTGTTAGTTTGCCTGTTATCCCACTATACCTCTTGTGTACCCAAGATTTGCATTGTGTACATTCTATAGAGTTTATGCCAACTCCTTTTCTACATATTGAGCATGGCCATTTCCCTGATGGAATCAGTTTTGTCCTCTTTCCTACTTATCAATACTTTAGTCTTTGTTAGGTTCACTCTCAGTCCTCTTAATTCCAACTGCTGTTTCCACAGCCAGAATTTATTCTCTAGCTCCTCTACTGATTCTGCTATAAAACCAGATTGTCAGCATAGAGAAGTTCCCATGGACAGCCAGTCTTAAACTCCTCTGTTATGGCTTGGAGAACTATAATGAATAAAAGTGATTTGAGGACTGAACCCTGATGAACTCCTCACTAAACTCATTCCTACTCTCACTTTACTGACAGCACCTCTGTACATAGCTTACTCTGTCCTCACAAGCCATTCCTCTATTCATAACCAGATCCATCAGTTTTATGCCCCTATAAAGTGAAGAGTGCTCTATGTAAGTTACAGAGCTAAATTTAATGTATAATATTATTTATATATGTATAATATTATTTATATATATATATATATATATGTTTATATATATATATATATATATATATATATATATATATATATATATATATATATGTGTGTGTGTGTTTATATATATATATATATATATATATATATATATATATATATATATATATATATATATATATATATATATGTTTATATATATATATATGTTTATATATATATATATATAGTTATGTAATAAACAACATAAGATAATTATTTCATTTACCCGTGGTTTCTTGAAAGCAAACAAATCTGCTTTCAGTCATCAGAATGAAAAAATTAAAAACACCAGGTTTTTTCATTCTGATGACTGAAAGCAGATTTGTTTGCTTTCAAGAAACCACTGGTAAATGAAATAATTATCTTATGTTGTTTATTACATAACAATTAATCTCTGTAACCTACATAGTGCACTCTTTTTTCCTGGACCTTTCCGACGGAATTACTTCATTCACACACACACACATATATATATATATATATATATATATATATATGTTTTCTGTATATATATATATATATATGTTTTCTGTATATATATATGTTTATATATATATATATGTAGAAGTTATATTTAATTTGTTGGAATACAACAAGCAAATATTTTTATAACTGATATAAAGCACTCAACAAATTTTTGGAGTAAAAATACAATATATTAACAAATGGAAACTATATTTATAAAACCATATTTATTTCATTATACATATTTCAAGGATTAATAATAAAGATTAATGATTAATAATAAATTTATGTAAGGTTATGTAATATATGTATATATATATATATATATATAACGAAGGAAATGTGGTAAGGAATCAGGTGGACCATAACGCACCAAAGTACTCAATACTTGAGGTAGTAGAGTGGGCAATAGGAACCAGTAAGACCCCGACAGCTGTAGCTCAGCTGTCGGGGTCTTACTGGTTCCTATATATATATATATATATATATATATATATACACACACACATTATTATGTAATATATTCCTTTAATAATATATAGATCTCAATTTTTAATTTTTAATTTATAGATCTCAATAATTTAATCAAATTTAAACATTAGATAAATTTCTCCGGTTACTACTATTTATTTATTTATTTATTTATTTATCTATCCACGCTAACTCATCCACTATATATTTATCTTTTCGCTTCATCATCTCATAAAAGTACGTTAATACAACACTCTCTCACTTAGGGTTTTCTCTCTTTCTCTTTCTTTTGTTTTTCCTATTCCTTTTCCTTTTGTTTTCTTTTGTTTTCCTTCTTTGGGTTTGCTCTTTCTTTCTCGTTTTCCTTTTTTCCCTATTCCAATGGCTTAATTTAAATGTATGGGATTTAAACCACTCCGACACTAATTTGCATAATAGACCAATAATAAAATTAGTAACCCCACTATCCGGGAGCTTCCAACAGACATGGTTGCATTCTTTTAAGGGTATGTCAATATTTGTTTATAAAACTGATCTATATTATATTTTATCTGATGAAAGCGCACCATAATTTGCTTTGGTGTCCTTGAAATATGTATAATAAATATGGTTTTATAAATATAGTTTCCATTTGTTAATATATTGTAATATATATATATATATTTGTTAATATATTGTATATATATATATATATATATATAGTTAGGGAAGCAGAAAATTGCTTTTTGTGATCCAGTTCGTGGTTAAGTTCGTGGTCAAATTCAAAAAGCGGAGGAATAATAAACTCCAGAATGACAAATACATTCCTAAAAAAGCTGCGAACCACCAATGGAATTATTGTCAAAGCGGACAAAACATCAAATGTGTATACGATGGATGTAAATACATACAATAGCTTCATACGGAAGGAATTACATAGGAAATACAAAAAAACTAATGAGGCGGCACTGATAAACATCAACAACGAGGCACACAATATAGTCAAACACCTAGGAATAGACGACAGAACGGAGCCACTTAGGCCATGTACCCCCACATTTAATCTCAAGGACCACAAGGTAAATTTTGATTATAACCCCACAATTAGACTTATATGCCCATCCAAATCGGACATCGGGAAAATTAGTAAACATATATTAGACAGAGTGATAGCACAAATGAAGAATAAACTAGTGATTAAACTATGGGGTAACGCTACCGAAATAATTAAGTGGTTTAACAATATAGCTAACAAAGAAGTATTAAAATTTATACAATTTGACATTAACAATTATTACTCATCTATATCCTCCAACACCTTGGATAAAGCCTTAGCATTCGCCAAAGCCAATTCTGACATAACAGACGACGAGATAAAAATCATATTAGCTGCTAGGAAAACAATAATTAAATTTGAAAACGCCTATTGGGAACGTAAGGATAGATTAAATAATTTTGACATCAGGATGGGGGCTAACAACTCGGCTCAAGTCACAGATTTAGTAGGTATTTACATAGCCCATAGTTTACAAAGTGAGTTTAGCGACCTTCACGGTGGAATCTACAGAGACGACGCCCTTCTCCTAATTAAGAACCTAAATAACCAGAGCATAGAAAGACTCCGTAAGAATATTAGAAAGACTCTCGGGAAACTAGGCCTTAGCATAACGTATGAGTGTAGCACTAAAACAGTTAACTTTCTAGACGCGATGCTTAACCTAAATACAGGACTTATAAGACCTTTTCACAAGATTAATGAAAACTTAGCATACATCAACTGTAACTCAAACCACCCACTATCCATAATTAAATCAATTCCACGCAGCATATCCCTTAGGATCTCCCGCCTCTCGTCTAACCGACAAACATGCAGAATACTACAATACCGCATTAGACAAGGCAGGCCACTTAGATAGAGTAGAATATATAGATGAAAGCCTCCGTAAAGCGCATACGGACACGCATAACACAAACTCCAGAAACACACGCACACACGCACTTACGCATAGAACTACAATGTATACGGCAAATAGAAATACAACATTGAAATCAAACAAGTCACGCAGTAGAAAATATATTTGGTATAACCCCATATTTAACACCTCTATTAGTACTAACCTACCCTCTACCTTCTTTAAAATAATAAATAAGCACTTTCCAGATTCACATAGATTTAGAAATAAGAGGGATCAGATGTTGTTTACTCGAGAGAAGGCTACGTTGGTACGGTCACGTGATGCGCATGAAAGACGACAGCTGTATAACAAAGTGCAGGGCAATAAAGATAGACGGTAGCCACGGAGTAGGCAGACCCAGAAAAACATGGGACGAGCTGATAAATTCCGACCTCACACGCTTACACCTCTCCAAGACAATGTCACTGGACCGAGACCTTTGGCGGTACTCAGTAATAGAGAAGACCCGCCTTACCTAAATACAAAGTAAAAACCTACTACAGTCAGTAGGCATCTCTATCAAAACACACCCCCGTCCCACCACCTCCACCCCACCCACACCGCCCCTTTCAATGTAAAGTTATGTTGGTCCCACAACATCCAGGCCGAAACAAATGAGATCGTGTAGGTGTCACGACAAAAAAACACACAGTCCACGCTGTAAATGTGGCCGTGTAGGCAACACGGTAAAAACCTCCCAGCCCCACACTGTAAATGTGGTTGGTGTTAGGAAGGGCATCCAGCTGTAGAAAACCCGCCAGACAGTCCACGCTGTAATGTGGCCGTGTAGGCAACACGGTAAAAACCTCCCAGCCCCACACTGTAAATGTGGTTGGTGTTAGGAAGGGCATCCAACTGTAGAAAACCCGCCAGACAGTCCTATGCGAGCAAGACAACCACTCTTGCCTCAAGTGGGAAAACCCCCGTCCAAACCCATGCAAGCGTGGAACACGGACGCTAAACCTGATGATGATGATGATGACAGCAAAATCTTTAACACTAAATCTATTAGACTATCTTACTCCACAGCACCAAATATAGAGGCACACATTAAGATGCTTAATGCTAAAAAGATACATAACAACACCAGAACACAAGTTTACAACAATAACAGGTTGTGAGTTCAATTCTCAGACCGGGTGATGTGTTGTTTCCTTGAGCAAGACACTTTATTTCACATTGCTCCAGTTTACTCAGCTGTAGAAATGAGATGATAGGGACTTGGGCCCCTATCATTCCACTGTAAAGTGGTCGTGGAGGTGCCATGGCAAAAAAGCACCCAGCACTCACTGTAAATGAGGTTGGTGTTAGGAAGGGCATCCAGCTGTAGAAATCAAGCCAGAATCAGTTCCCGTCCCACCCTTGCAAGCAGGGAAAAGTGGGCGTAAAATGAAATGAAATGAATGAAATGAACAATACAATCACCATTGAACACAACAGAATATCTAATACACAACCACCCACTAATAGGCAAACAAAACGTAACACACTTGTACAGGCATCGCAGCCCACCAAAGTTGCCCATGACAAGAATTGTAACTGCCACCTACCTGAAACCTGTCCATTACAAAATGAATGTATGCAGTCTAACCTGGTTTACCAATGCACAGTGGAATCAGACAACCAGAAATGGTATTACATCGGAGAGACTGGGAATACATTTAAAACTCGTTGGTATACACACCGTTACGCAATGAAACATTCCCAGCATCGTTATGTAACTACCCTTGCAAACAAGACCTGGCAACTGAGGGAAAGTAACCATCAATACACCCTGAAGTGGAAAAAATTATCGAACGTGCCCCCATATCGGAGTGGTTTGAGAAGCTGTCGATTATGTGACCTTGAGCTGTTCCACATTTTGAGTTCGAAGAATAAGGTACTCAACAATAAAATCGAAAGATCAATTTATTGTAATCATAGACTCAAAGAGAAGTTTTCTTACTACAAGTGCAAATCAAACCCTTAACCTCTTACTACCAACTGACAAACTGCATATACTTAGACTTTATACCCTCTGTTGTATCTAAACCCTTTTAATTACCCACAAAAACCAATACCTATATCCCCCCTTTTCCTTCATTCCTTTTCTATTTGTTCGTTTTCTTCCTTCCATCCCCTATTTGGCTATCTTTTCTTTTCTTCTTTCTCCCCCCTTCTTTGCTTTTATTTTTGTCATTATTATCTTTGTCTTTATTTTTTATATATATATTTATCTCTTTATATCTCCCCTCTCTCTCTCTCTCTCTCTCTCTCTATCCATCCCGCCCACAATGATCAATTTAATTCTCTTTAACTCACTACATTCCACGACATGAAGTCTGCATATCAAAACTGACCAAGGAATCCTTCCACCTCCACCCCTCCCTCCATCTCAGTTTGTCACTTTACTTCCTAACTCTTCCCCCTTCCTCTCTCTCTATACTATTCCGTTTGTTCCCTCACCTTCTGATTCCTCTCTTTCTATACTAGTAAATACAATTCCAAATAAATGTTTTTCTCTATATATTAAGAATTATTTCAAGAGTAACTTACTCACTATTTTGAAAATTTGGACTGTGAACAACAATTATAATTGAGTGGCTGCTATTTGCACTATAGGAATATAAGGTTGCACTTACCAATGAAACGGTCGTAAATACCTGGATAAAATCCTTCTCTTAATGCTTACCTGTGTTTTCTCTTTTATACTATATATATATATATATATATATATATATATATATATATATATATATATATATATATATATATATGTTTATATATATATATGTGTTTATATATATATATATTTATATATATAGATATATGTTTATATATATATATATATATATATGTTTATATATATATATATATATATATGTTTATATATATATGTTTATATATATATATATGTTTATATATATATATGTTTATATATATATATATGTTTATATATATATATATGTTTATATATATATATATATATCATCATCATCATCATCATCATTTTACGTCCGCTTTTCCCTGCTTGCAAGGGTGGGACGGGAACTGATTCTGGCTTGATTTCTACAGCTGGATGCCCTTTC
>OZ024757.1:2125711-2160711 GCA_964016885.1 Eledone cirrhosa
ACTAAATAGAAAGTCTGAAATATTTTCCTCTTGCCCCCACCGAATATTAAGCTCTTTCTTCTACTTTAAACCTGTTAGCTAGCACTTCCTTATTCCTCCAGTTGGGCTGTCTTGTGTAACTGTCTCTGACTGTGTGTAACTGTCTCCTATTGTTGGTCTTCTATGTATATGAGTCGGTGAGTGTATACGTATGCCTGCGGGAGGATATTGATCTGGATATTGGGGTGTACAGGTGAGTGGGTGTGTATGTTAATAAGCACCCCTGTTTGGCACAGCGGATGTAACCCATCCACGCTCGCCTACCCACCATTGGTGCATTGGTGGGTCTATCCTGACGTATATCTTGTGGATCTGTACCTCTGTATGCGCATGAGTTGTGATGTAATGTATCTATGTAGAGCGTGTACTGTGATATAGGCTGCACTAATAAAAATTTAGCCTGTAACTGTGGGCGGACCTGTGCCATCCCGCCGTAAGCAGTAGATACGTGGCGCATGTACGTGTTGCCCTCATATTCTGTGGTTTAAGATCTACAGGCTGACCTCTGGGAGCTCTTGCCCGGGGTTGTAGTCTTTCTAGCACGATCGGCCTTCCATATATTGACGGTCGTTGTTATGATCCCGAAAGTAACGTTTTGGCCCCGATAGCCCTCCGTAGTTACTAACGGTCTGTGTACACTTGAATCGGGCAATGGCACGTGCGGACATGATTATCTCCGTAGGAATTCAACTTTATTTTACTACATCTCATCGTATGTATTTATTTTGAATGTATTATCCGTGGTGGTGGGTCTTGCCTAATGTGGTATTTCGGTGTTTAATATCAGCTTTGACCCGGGTGTCCTACGCTGTGTGTGTGTGCGTGTGTGTCTGTGTATACATTTATATGTGTATGGGTGTAGGTGGTTGTATATGTCTGTATATAAAAAAATATATATATATATATGTATACCGTCTCTGCATATGCATGTGGTGTGTATATGTGCATATACGTGCTGAACATATTGATGTGTACAATCTTGTGATGTCCCAATGCGGTGACTTCATGGCTCTTGAAGCTATTTTTTATATATCTTTTGTCTTTTTATATATCTTTTGTATGCGCTCCAACTGTGTCTGCTTGCTTTGGCTAACCCGCCTGCACCTCGCTTGCTACTGCACGTGAATTCTCCTACCTTCCTTCGATGCACCTCTGTTTGACCATTGGACTCCTGCCTGGGTGTGAACCGGTTTGTGATTACCCCACCGCTCAACTGTGTGAATGCACACCCGTGACTTTCGAGTGAACTTTTGAGACTGCCCAACCTGGGACGCCTCCATTGCCTTGCAATGGTCAAGTGATACTGGTGACTGTTGCCTTGCAATGGTCAAGTGATACTGGTGACTGTGACACTTAGTGCCTTCGTGGGCCCCTGATATTTTCAAGAAATATATTTAAAAAAAATGGTCAAGTGATACAGATAACTGTGACACTTAGTGCCTTCGTGGGCCCCTGATATATTCAAGAGATATATTCTAAAAAAAAAATATATATCTTATCTCAATTTACTTTATTTCATTTTATTTTATTTTATTTCATTTCATTTTATCTAATTTTATTTATTTACTTATTTAATTTCATTTATTTATTTATTTATTTATTTATTTACTTATTTATTTATTTATTTATTTATTTAAATTTAATTTTAATTTTAATTTTATTTATTTATTTAATTTTATTTATTTATTTATTTATTTATTTATTTATTTATTTAATTACATTTAATCATATCTTATATTATATTATTTTACTTTAGTCTATTTTATTTTATTTTAGTTTACCTTATTTTATCTTATTTTATGATTATATTATATTATGTTCTATTTTGTATAATTTTAATTTTAATTTTATATTATTTTATTTCATTCCTTACCCTGTATCACTATTATCTGTATATTTTATATTTTATATGTAAGTTTGTTATATATTTCTTTATATTTTCTTATATATATTATAAGTCTGTTTTTCACCTATTTTTTACCTACTCTTACCTAATCCTATCTACCTTATCTACTCTTGTCTGTTCTCTTATCCATGTGTATGCTTGTATGTAACTATATGTTGACAGCACCCCGCCCAACTGTGACTGATAGCACCCCTTATTTTTCATTGTTTATTTTATTATTTTATTTTTATTTTTATTTTTATTTTTATTCTTATTTTTACTTTTACTTCCTTAATATCCTTTATCTTCTATTATTTTTCATTCTTCAATGTCTTGGATTTGTTATTGCTTGTATGGTATGTAATTAACCTTTATGCTCTGATGAGTCCCACTTATAGTGCGGATGAAACAATGTTAGCAAGTAAAGATATGCATATGCTATAGGCGTTCTTTGTTATTTATTATATCACGGCTCTGTCCCCAGACATCGAGCTAACCTTATACTGCCTGCTGGATAAGTGGAGTGTTATACACCCCTGATCCTCTCCCTAGTATACTATATATATGTATGATTATATATATATATATATATATATATATATATATATAATAATAAAGTATATATCCCTACACGCAAAAAGCGTCCAGGGACACATATATTGTCCAACCATATGCCAATGTGGTTCAATCGCAGGTTAATAAATTAACGAGCCAGAACATATATAATCAAGGTTTAGCAAATAAGAAAAAGTTTCAAAATAAATTTCAAAAAATTCACAGTACTCACTTTGGTTCCATAATTTGAACTCGGGAATTTTATATTCTCCGAGTGAAAAGAACCTTCTGACAAGAGTTTATCTTTTCAATGGAAGGCCGCAAGGACTGTCCATTTATTTTTGAGACTCGAAACCGATTCGGTAAAGGTAACCATAGTGAGTACAGTGAATTTTTTGAAATTTATTTTGAAACTTTTTCTTATTTGCTAAACCTTGATTATATATGTTCTGGCTCGTTAATTTATTAACCTGCCATTGAACCACATTGGCATATGGTTGGACAATACATGTATCCCTGGACGCTTTTGCATGTAGGGATATATACTTTATTATTATTATTCTCCTCTTGGTCGAGATAAAATTTGGTCGTTTTGACTGCTGCTATTTATAGTGGTAGTAGACTGACCTCCCTACCTCTGCTTCTATCTTTACACACGGCACTGGACAGAATTGCTTCCACATCATTCATTCTCATCTCGGGAACAATTTTGAATAGCGCCAGTTTGTAATTTGAACTCGGGAATTTTATATTCTCCGAGTGAAAAGAACCTTCTGACGAGAGTTTATCTTTTCAATGGAAGGCCGCAAGGACTGTCCATTTATTTTTGAGACTCGAAACCGATTCGGTAAAGGTAACCATAGTGAGGACAGTGAATTTTTTGAAATTTATTTTGAAACTTTTTCTTATTTTCTAAACCTTGATTATATATATATATATATATATATATATATATATATATATATATATAAATGAATATATATATATATATATTCAGTAGTTAAGCCAAACAAGACCACAAATTCACATAGAAGACATTAGTCACAGTGTATCAACATTAAGTGCAGTTTAATATAGAAAAGGGATAGTAATGTCAGTTTACAATTGTTTCACTACTCCATATAATGTTTCTGGATCAATCAGTAACTGCACTTAATGTTGATACTCTGTGAATTTGTGGTCTTGCTTTGCTGAACTACTGAATATTTCCAGCTCTGTACACCTAACCTCAGCAACTGCTTTCCACTACATATTGCACATCGAGCACCCGCTTTTAAGATTTGGCTTCTAACACCTTCACCAATTTCTCCTATCCTACTTCTATCTCTCTATGTAAGATTGGTTTACTCTTGAACTGTCTATATATATATATATATATATATATATATATATATATATATATATATATATATATATATATATATATATATATATATATGTTTATATATATATATATATATATATATGTTTATATATATATATGTTTATATATATATTGTTATACTTGGGGAGGGTCATATTTGTGTAATATTGCCAGAATTAATAACAGAACACACTCACTGTTTGGTTGGTTTTCGCTTTTCGCTTCTGTGTCTTTTATATCGGTAATCTAATTTATTCGGTCCTCAATGTTGCCATTGACTGACCAACGGTCAAAAATAATACAGATACAATATAGACACAAATACATATATATAGTTTATCAAAGTTCTTTCGTTGCACATCTGCAACATCGTCAGTGGTGTTATTGTTTCCTCCCGTTGTATTGTATTTTGTACGCCATCTTTATTTAGTCTGTTTATATATTTATTTATTTGTTTATTTTATTTTGTCTTCTTTGCGCATGCGTTTGTGTGTGTGTATAGTGTTTTGTTTGATGTGTGTTCGTGATTGGGTGACTGTGTATAGGTTAATGTATTCTATCTTTACTAGTGTATGTTTATATGTGTTTGTTGTTATTGTGCTTGTGTATGTATTAATTTATTTATTTATCTATTTAGTTATTTATTTATACTTCTCTTAGGTCAGTGTTGTTTGTTTGGGTGTTGTTATTCCATTCATTTTTTCTGTTTAGCCTTGGCCTTCTAAGTTCTATTTCACTGGCCTCTCTGATTTGCCTATCTGCTGGGTCATTTCTATGTTTAGATATTATTCTAATTTCTATGTTGCCTATGTTATCGTCGTGTTGTTGTCTGGCATGTTCGTATAGTACTGAACCTTTTTTTCGTCCTTTTAGTTCCCCCCAGTGTTGGTCTATCCTTTCACCTATGCTACGAGCTGTCTCACCTATGTATGTTGTTGTCATGTTTCTGCAAGTACCCTCTGTACATCTTATGCTATAGACTACGTTTCTAGTTTTACAGTTTATCCAGGGGTTCACCTTACATATGATACATTTCCTATTAGTACAGTGGGTTTTCTTGAAAGGGTAGGTTTTGCTGATCAGGGATTTTATGGTGGTTCCTGGCTTTTCTACCACCTTAATTTTTAAGTGGGTCTTTCTCAGGGCCTTTCTACACTGGTTAGCTAATTTCCCTCCAGAGGTAGCGTCCACAAACATGACACTCTGGTATCTCTGGTTGTCGTACTATGAGGTGGCTTTCCCTATCTTATGTCTAGCCCTATACAAGCTATTCCATGATTTGCTCCCGTATAATGGGCAAATTCCTTTCATGTCCAGTTCTATGAGGGTCTTATACTTTTCCGTGGCTCCTTCGTATACTCTGATTCTGTCTCTTTTGTTGTAGCCAGAGAACTGCATGCGGTTGATGAAGTGTTGGATGTGTCTTTCCATTTCTGTTGGGTCGCACATGCGGGACACATTCTTCATCACTCGTACCAAGTCTGCGATCAGAATATTAAACTTAGCACTACTGGACATTGCTGAGTTTTTGAGTATCAGGTATTTGGAGGCCATGGGTTTAGCATAGTGTGAGTGGAGAATTTGGGCTCTCTCGTCTATAGTGTTAATCCAGAGTTCCGTGTCTAATACAGGTAGTCTATTGTTAGGGTGTTTGGAAGGGTAGTCGATAGTTACAGTTATACTCTGGTGTATGGAATTAGCTATCTGCTGGATGCTTTCCATTGTGCTACGTTCTAAATCAAACTTGTTAGTGCTCTCTTGTGGGAATGTTCTTATAACTATATTGATATCGTCTACGTAACGAGAGTACATGATGAGGTCTATGGAGCTCTCATTAAGCAGATCTTTAAGTCTCCTTTCCCACCATACCATAAAAAGGTTGGCAATGTCACCAACTATGCTGACGCCAATGGCTGCTCCCTCATTTTGGGTGTAGATCTTCTTGTTGAACTTGAATATGTGGCCCTTTAGGGTAGTTTTGATACTAGCCCCTATTGACCATTTTTCTTACCTGATCATTGTTTTGCGGGGTCCGTATAGCTTTGGTCCAACCAATCCACCTTCCCATGGGAGTCTTTTTAGCCATTGAGGTTATGGTAAGGGGTCTACCTCTTATGGGTCTACTGGGGCAGAAATGTCTAAGGTCATGGCTATCTAGGTAGTCAGTGTCGTAGGTAAGTCTAAGTAGGAGGCCCAGTTCGTCTGTGTTGACGTCGCAGAACTCCACCTCACTTTCAATGATCATCTCCTCACATTTTTCCACAGCAAAATCAATGTTAATGGATGGGTACAGTGATACCACATCCATACTGCCTATTATGCAGTTGGATAGGTTCCTGTTTTTGTTGCACTCACTGATTCTGCTGAGGAGGTCCTCTGTACTGTCACATACATCTGGGGACATCTTGATTATGGGCCGTATAACCATTGAGAGGAAGTAGGAGATCCTGTAGTTGCTAGCTATATTTGCTCTGCATACGGGTCTTGTTGGTGGTCCTGTTGTCGAGTCGTCGACTGTCTTGTGGTCTTTGCGGAGCCCATACAAGGGTGGTATGCCATTGTTAGACGCCTGGAAGTTGTTGGCAGTGCGTCTGCTTGGCTTTAGGATGTCGGTCCACATCATCATGTGAGCGTTGAGGATTTTCTCTCTCCCATAATGTATTTGCTGTGCAATTTCACTCGTGTTGGTGATGTGGGGTTGCATAGCCTTGATGTAGTTCGGCATGCTATCTATTGACATCCTACCAGACTTATCCGTGGGTAGACATACTACCTCACCATCCCTTGTGCGCTGCTTGAGGCTAACCAAGCCTTCTACAGGTTTCCTCCCAAGTTGTTGGGCCTCTGGTCTGCTCTGTCTCTTAGTATCCCAGTCTACTATATATATATATATATCTACTATATATATATATATATATATGTTTATATATATATATATGTTTATATATACAGGGTGTGGACGATATTTGTTCGTAATTTTCAACTGCTAATTTTATGCAAATTTTTTTACTTCCGTTGTCACTCTTGTCTTCATAAAAACAGTGACTATATTTCCATTATTTATTTTCAGAATAATTGATTATGAATAATTTTGAACCGCCAAATTTGTGGAAGAGACACAGAGTTCTTCTTGGAATCTGCGCCAGGAGGACAGATAAAGAAATTTCAGACTTTCTCAGCGTCAGCAGGAGAATGGTGGAAAAGGTCAGAAAGCAATTGGAAGATTCAGGATTCGACTACGAAGCAACATCAGAGAGGAAAACACATGATCAACGATCTGATGCCTTCAGAACGCCCGAGTTCGTCGCTGAAGTTCAGGATATCATCAACAATGAACCTAGCAAGTCGATGCGTGCCATTGCAAGGGAGAAAGCCGTGGATGAAAAGCTCATTAGGCTGGTGGTACATGAAGACATTCGCTACGTTTCATACAAGGTGAGGAAAGGACAATTTCTGTCAAAGGCGATGCAAGAAAAGCGACTGAAGCACGCAAAGAAGCTGATCAACAAGTTGAAACACCCACTGGAGCCAGACATGCTGTGGTTTTTCTCTGACGAGAAAAACTTCTGCCAAGACCAGAAGATCAACTCCCAGAACAATAGGTTGCTCGCTGTCTCTTCCAAATATGTGCCCAGAGTCATGCAGACAAAGTTTCCAGCGACAACATTGGTCTTAGGTGTCGTCAGCACTCAAGGTGAGGTTATGCCACCTCACTTCTTCCCTGAGGGCTTCAAGCTGAACACCGATGGCTACATCCGCATTCTGAGTGAGGTAGTAAAGCCCTGGATCGACCAGGTAGCAGCAGGTAGGCCGTACATGTGGCAGAAAGACTCAGCGCCCTGCCATACCAGCTGAAAGACCCAAGCCTGGCTGTCAGGGAACTTCATTGACCACACTTCACCTGACATCTAGCCTCCCAGCTCGCCTGACTGCAACTCCCTCAACTTCTTTGTGTGGGGCGCAGTGGAACGAGACACCAACAGATCTAGCTGCAATACGAAAGACGATCTGAAGACCAGGATCACAAGTGCCTTTAGGGACCTAAGTCGGGGGACAATGACACGTCTTTGGATGAGACAGCGAGCCACCTGTTGTTCTGGGAGTTGATCTTCTGGTCTTGGCAGAAGTTTTTCTCGTCAGCAGGTTCCAAGGCCGAGTTTATTGAGTGAGATGGCGGGTTTATCAAGTGAGATCGATAGAACAAGTCATGAAAACAAACTGACCCAAGTTTGATAAATAAATCTTAAAAAATAAAACTACCGTGTTATTTTTTCCTAGACAGTAATGCGAACAAATATCGTCCGCACCCTGTATATGTATGTATGTATGTGTATATATATATTTGTATATGTATGTGTATATATATATATATATATGTTTATATATATATATATGTTTATATATATATGTTTATATATATATATATATATATATTATGTTTATATATATATATATTATGTTTATATATATATATGTTTATATATATATATGTTTATATATATATATATGTTTATATATATATATATGTTTATATATATGTTTATATATATATATGTTTATATATATATATATATGTTTATATATATATATATATGTTTATATATATATATATGTTTATATATATATATATGTTTATATATATATATGTTTATATATATATATATATAATATAAAACGAAAAGTCAGTGATGCATCTGGACTCAGTTTATTGTGTGTTACAATTGTTTCGCTAGCAGATAGCTCGAGACACAATCATTGTATGGATCTGCCTGATTCCAGACCTGCAGATTCTTCGGACACATGCAATACTTTCGGAACAAACTTTCTCACTGGGGTGTTAGCTTCAAAAAACATCTTCCTCTCTTGTCTTGCTATTGGCTGTTGTTTTCCTACGTCATAATAAATTCTGGTCAATATTAGCTGCCAAACTAGCCATCAGCTACTCTCTGTCCGACACACTTCAATGGACTCATGCTGGGTTTGGTATTTCACAAGTCCGTTCACACACACATATACACACACGCGCACACGTACATATATACGCATACACATATGTACGCACACATATGTACGAATATACACCCGCATACGTATACATACACCCTCTCTCTCACACCCACACCCACACACGACCATATACATACCAACATACACATCCACAGGCGCCTACCTATATGGCCTCCTACATCCACTCTCACATGCATGCACACGCGCACACAGATCCACACACGTACACGCATACAAGGACATATACCTGCATATGCGTACATTTGCTCATATACACAAACATGTACAGACATATACATAGACACACACACGCACATATACATGCCTGTCCTTATAGAGAGGCACAAAGACAGACATGTGCTCCCAAAGACACATACACACATACACATATACATACATATATATATATATATATACATATACATGTATGCACACGCACACAACATACTCACAAACAATCCCTACCATATGTAGGTGCATCTACACACATAGACCCCCCCCACACACACACTGGCTCATATACATTTTAACAAATACGCGCCCAATTACCTCCGTGTCCACGTACATCCACACAGATAGATACACGCACACATGTATATATCTCTGTCCGTACCCCAATGTGATATACTCACAGTCATATACATCTGCACCAAAGGTCATACAGGGTCATCCATGGAAGGATGCATCCTGTTATACATGCACAAATATAAACCATGTAACCATATACATATATCCATACACATACATGCATGCATACATACACACATATAAATAAATAAATAAGTAAATAGAAAAATAAATAAATGTATATATATATATACACACACATATATATACACATATACATGTACATATATACACATATACATACACATGCATATACACACACACACACATATATATATATATATGTATATATATATATATAGATAGATAAATATACACGGATGTGTATGATTGTGTATAGAAGATTATATTAATAAAAGTATAGAAGATTATATTAATAAAAGGAATTCCAACTTTGTCTGATTTACTCGTTTTATTTACAATTCTTGAGGGCAGTGGATTGGCAGTATCGGTAGAGGGTCGGACGCCATGTTTTCCAGCATAGTTACGTCCCTTTACGATCTGAGTTCAAATCCCGCCGAGGTTGACTTTGCCTTTCATCCTTACGGGGTAGATAAAATAAAGTACCAGTAATGCACTGGGTAATTGCTGGCCTCGTGCCTAAAGTAGAAACATTTATTTACAATTCTTTAAAATTTATAATGGTATTAGAATGAAATAGTATGATAGAATATTAAATGTTAAGTGTTAATTGAACAAGTACTTTCATGCTTTCGCAATCTTCAGGTTCATATTCAGTGGTGACAGTCAATTTTCAACTGTAATGAGATGGGTAAATTTTGTGCCTTATATACAGTGAAAAGTGGCTCCAGAATGCTAAATCTTGCAAACTGTATTTCGACCAATCGGTGTGTAGTTTCACTGGATTACTAAAGCTGATTGGTTTAGGTGTCACGGTTGGTTGAGCATGTCCAATGACTACCAATTGACCCTATCCAAAGCATCAATTGTTTTGCTATTTTTTAGAAATGATGAAAATAGCATTTTCTAGTAATCATCACCATCAACATCACTTTTATTATTATTATTATTGTTGTTGTTGTTGTTAGTGGTCGTAGTCATAGTCATAGTAGGATTAATACCTCATTATTATTGTTCATTTAGCTTGGGTTTGAATTTATCAATAAAATTCTTTTCTTTGATTTTTCTCTTGATTTCACTTGGGCTGTGTAATTTATAGAATGGGAATATTATAAATATTCCCTGACCACATGTTGCTAGATGGTTACTTAGGGGTATCTGACGGACATTTGGGTCTTCTTCTACTTAGTTTTGATGTGGTAAGCCTTTACACCAACATTACACATGATTTAGGAATAAAGGCGGTTAAATACTGGTGGAAAAACATAGAGAAGTGATTCCCATCAGATTCACAGCTCCATTTATATTAGACGCAGTTAAACTTATTCTGGAAAATAACACTTTCTTCTTCAATGGAAAGAATTACATCCAAATTAGAGGCACAGCGATGGGAACGAAGTTTGCTCCCGTTTACGCGAACTCTGTAATGGGATACTTAGAACAACAACTCTACCAAGAAATAGAGGAAAAATATAGTACTGACTTTAGAAAGTACATTGAAAAATCTTGGAAGAGATACTTTGACAACTGTTTCATCATCTGGACAGAATCTCTAGATACTCTGGATGAGTTCAATATCCTCCTGAATAACCTCCACCCATCTCTCCAATTCACAAAAGAGATGAGTAGTACCAAATTACCATTCCTAGATATAATGATAATCAAAAACGACACCACCATTACCACAGATATATATTATAAACACACAGACACCCATCAATATCTGAATTTTAAGTCGTGCCATCCACCTCATACAAAACGCAACATCCCATACTGCCTAGCCAGAAGAATTTGTATCATTGTAGAAGATACGAATACCAGGTACAAACGCCTAACAGAACTAAGAGAATTTTTGCTCAAACAAAAATACCCATCTCTACTTATAGAAAATGGCATACAGCGGGCTATTAAAATACCTATACAACAACTTAGGACAATCCAAGGAAGAAGAAACCAAGAACTGGTCATACCATTTATAATGACACACAACCCATGTCACCAGAATATCTTCAACACTGCCAAAGCAAAGCTACCGATCATTGCTCAAAGTAATGAATTAAAAGGCTTAATCACAGATCGATCATTGACTCTTAGTAAAAGACAGCCGAAAAATTTGAAGCAATTACTAACAAAAGCAAAGTTTGACCTTAACAACAAAGACCAATCATTCACTGATGGGTGAAGAAGTGCCAGGAAATGACAGTTGAAGGAAGACGTGGTAGAGGTAGACCACGAAAAACATGGGCGGAGGTGGTGAGAACAGACCTCAGATCATTGAAGCTCACGGTGGAGATGACGAAGGACCGTGACGAGTGGAGAGATGCTGTGCTGAATAAGGCCCGTCCCACCCTTGCAAGCAGGGAAAAGCGGACGTAAAATGATGATGATGATGATGATGATGATGATGATGATGATGATATATACATATATATACACACATATATGTACATACACAGACATGTATACATCTACATACACCCATGTATATATACATACGCACACGTCTACGCATATACACACATAAAAACAATAAAATAAATTTACGATATATTAAAATACATTAAAATATGCATATAACGTCACATAGAGATATAAACAAAACAAAAAAAGGGGGGATGGTACATGTATTTGTGTGATATACCACACATGGGAAGTATGATATACCACACATGGGGAGTATGATATACCACTCATGGGGAGTATGATATACCACACATGGGGAGTATGATATACCACACATGGGGAGTATGATATACCACTCATGGGGAGTATGATATACCACACATGGGGAGTATGATATACCACTCATGGGGAGTATGATATACCACACATGGGGAGTATGATATACCACACATGGGGAGTATGATATACCACACATAGGGAGTGTGATATACCACATGTGGGGAGTATGATATACCACACATGGGGAGTATGATATACCACTCATGGGGAGTATGATATACCACACATAGGGAGTGTGATATACCACACATGGGGAGTATGATATACCACTCATGGGGAGTATGATATACCACACATGGGGAGTATGATATACCACACATGGGGAGTATGATATACCACACATGGGAAGTATGATATACCACTCATGGGGAGTATGATATACCACACATGAGGAGTATGATATACCACACATGAGGAGTATGATATACCACACATGGGGAGTATGATATACCACTCATGGGGAGTATGATATACCACACATAGGGAGTGTGATATACCACATGTGGGGAGTATGATATACCACACATGGGGAGTATGATATACCACACATGGGGAGTATGATATACCACTCATGGGGAGTATGATATACCACACATGGGGAGTATGATATACCACTCATGGGGAGTATGATATACCACACATAGGGAGTGTGATATACCACATGTGGGGAGTATGATATACCACACATGGGGAGTATAATATACCACACATGGGGAGTATGATATACCACACATGGGGAGTATGATATACCACTCATGGGGAGTATGATATACCACACATGGGGAGTATGATATACCACTCATGGGGAGTATGATATACCACTCATGGGGAGTATGATATACCACACATAGGGAGTGTGATATACCACACATGGGGAGTATGATATACCACACATAGGGAGTGTGATATACCACATGTGGGGAGTATGATATACCACACATGGGGAGTATGATATACCACATGTGGGGAGTATGATATACTACACATGGGGAGTATGATATACCACACATGGGGAGTATGATATACCACATGTGGGGAGTATGATATATTACACATGGGGATTATGTATTCACGATTGAAGAGGTACAGATTCATGGGGGCGCGTAGCTCGGTCACATTGGGGTATGTCACTGTGGATGAGGTGTGTTGTCCCATTGGTTCAGGGTACTTGAGTGAACAACCGTGGAATCCGGGTCAGCCTGTCCAGGCGCAGGTGATGTTCCTGCCTAAGGTGACGTGCGTAGTCAGGTGTGCATGTTGGGTTATTTTGGTTTACCCCACAGGGCATATAATGTCATCAGGATGCATAACTGATTTTTCGTTTTATATTATATCACACTCTGCTCTGTAAGAACATAGAGTGCTCAACTGGCATACCGCCTATGGAAGCATCATAGCTACCATTAACACACACACACACACACACACACACACACACACATATATATATATATATATATATGAACGGAAAAAATGAAACGAAATTTCATTTCCCACTCTTAGTACGGCTGTTACTTAAATATAAGTATGTACACATACATACATATATGTATACAGACGTACAGTAGTATGTATATATATATATATATATACATACATGCACACATATATATATGTACGTATGGATTCACCGAACATTTATTATAATGCTCGGTTGTTTGTAAACAAACATCCCGTATTAAGCCGTAGTGTCCAGCAACCATCGTTGCTCATTTGTTCAACACTGACAAAGGAACGCTGTACTAGTTTCAAGCTTATTAGCTATCGTCAGCAACGTATACCTTCCTGCCAGATGATTGAATGTCTGAAAGTATATACTTTCCTTATGCATATTAACAGCTGAGCAGCCTAATTTGCATATCAAGTGAGTTAATTGGCCGGGGTACCGAAAACGATAAACGGAAAAAATGAAACAAAATTTCATTTCTCACTCTTAGTACGGCTGTTACTTAAATATAAGTATGTATACGTACATACATATATGTATACAGACATACAGTAGTATGTATATATATATATATATATATATATATATATCATAAAACATGTCTATAGACATGTTTTATGATATAAAGCTCTGATTATTTAATTTATTAACTTTTCATTGAGCCACAAAGTGACCCGTTGCAAAACACGTATATGTATGTATGTATATATATATATATGTAAACCTTTATATATATATATATAAATATATATTTATATATATAAATATCATCATCACCGTTTTACGTCCGTTCTTCCATGCTAGCATGGGTTAGACGGGTTTCCTGTTGTGGGCAGTGTCTGGCCGGCTGACCATGCCTTGCTCATACAGGAACTGATTTTGGCTTGATGCCCTTCCGAACACCAACCTCATTTACAGTGAGTGCTGGGTGCTTTTTCTGTGGCACCTACACATCCACTTTACAGTGTGGGCTGGGTGCTTTTTTGCCGTGGCACCTCCACGACCACCTTGCAGTGGGAGGGTGTGTGGGCATATTGTCTATATGCTTCAGCTTGTACCCATGGGAGGTCGGGTACTCTGTATTACTGCGTGACGCCAGAGGTCACGGTCATGTGTCATTGCCTTTGAGAGGTGTAATTGGGTAAGGTCGGCTTTTATCACCTCATCCCAGGTCTTCTTGGGTCTCCCCACTCCGCGGTTTCCATTGACTTCTAGTGCTCTGCTCCTTTTTATGCAGCTGTCATCCTTCATACGGATCACATGTCCATACCAACGCAACCGCCTCTCCTGCACACATCATTTGATTCCTCTTATGCTCAGTCTCTCTCTCAATTCATTTATGCTTTGTCGTTCGCGTATATTACTATTACACATCCATCGGAGCATGCAGGCTTCATTTCTTTCTAATCTACGTAAGTCTTCCACTTTCAGCGCCCAGGTCTCACTACCATGTAACATTGCTGTTCGGATATACGCATCATACAGTCTGCCTTTCATTTTGAGGGAGAAGCCTTTTTCAGCTAGCAGTGGCAGTAGTTCCCTGAACTTCTTCCATCCCGTTCTTACCCTAGTTATTGTACTTTCTGAACACCCACCTCCGCTGCTAATTCAGTCACCTAGGTAGCAGAAGCTGTCTACTGTTTCTACAGAGCCCTCCTAGAGATTGGTGGTACTTGTTTCCTGTGGCTGTTTGCTGCTTGCTGTCCCAGCACAGCTGCTGCATGTGAAGCCTACATTCTTAATTAAGCTTCCTGAGAATATCTCTTGTGTACCCATTGTTTGCATTTGGGGCAGAGAATGGAGTTCCTACCTACACCTTTCCTACATACTGAGCAAGGCCATTTCCCTGAGGGGATCTGGGTTCTGTTTTCTCGTCTACTTACAAGGACCTTAGTCTTTGTCATGTTGACCTTGAGACCCTTTCTTTCTAGTCCCTGCTTCCAAGTTTGGAATTTCTTCTCTAGTTCTACCATAGATTCAGCTATAAGTGCGAGGTCATCAGCATACAGGAGTTCCCATGGGCATCCGGTCTTAAACTCCTCCGTTATTGCCTGCAGGACTATGATGAACAGGAGGGGGCTAAGAACAGAGCCCTGGTGGACACCAACCTGTACGCTAAATTCCTCACTATACTCATTGCTAATCCTAACTTTGCTGACTGCTACATGGCTTGTACAGCTTTCACAAGTCATTCATCTACTCCTAGTTTTCTAACAGCCCACCAGATTACAGCACGTGGAATTCTGTCAAAGGCTTTCTAGAGATCGATGAATGCCAGGTAGAGTGGCTTACTTTTAGCTAGGTACTTTTCCTGTAACTGCCTCACAAGGAAGAGGGCATCAGTGGTGCCTCTTCCTGGTACAAACCCAAATTGCATCTCATCTATTTTCACTCGGTCCCTAATCAACTGTGCTATAACTCTTTCTGTTACTTTCATAACCTGGTCCATCAGCTTTATACCTCTATAGTTTCCTCTATCTAGTGCATCACCTTTACCTTTGTAGCAGTTGACAATGATGCTACTGCACCAATCCTTTGGTATGACACCTAGTATTACCTGGTTAACAATACGTGTCGTTATAGTGTGACCTACAGACCCAGTGGCCTTCAGCATCTCAGCAGCTATACCCGATCTTCATATCTTTGATTGCCTTACTTACTACGCTGCTACTGACTTGTACTGCTGGCCCCTCTATAGGGTCTACTTGGGGTAGGGTCTCTTCTTCCCATGCATTCTCGTCATTTAGTAATCTATCATAATGGCTCTTCCATGCATCTTTCTTCTCAGCACTTGTGAGTGCAAGCTCACCTTTATCATTCCGGATATATATAAATATATATATAAATATATATATATATAAATATATATATAAATATATATATAAATATAAATATATATATATATAAATATATATATAAATATATATATATAAATATATATAAATATATATATAAATATATATATATATAAATATATATATAAATATATATATAAATATAAATATATATATATATAAATATATATATAAATATATATATATAAATATATATAAATATATATATAAATATATATATATATATAAATATATATATATATAAATATATATATAAATATATATATAAATATATATATATATAAATATATATATAAATATATATATATAAATATATATATATATATATAAATATATATATATATATAAATATATATAAATATATATATATATAAATATATATATATATATAAATATATATATATAAATATATATAAATATATAAATATATATATATAAATATATATATATAAATATATATAAATATATAAATATATATATATAAATATATATATATTTATTAAAATAACAGATTAAAGTTTAAGCAAAGAATCGCTGCTTTCACTCTTAACGGGATCTTCTGAAACTAACAAAGTCAATCTGTAAATGCAGAAGTGGATATTTCAAAAAACGTTGCAACCGGAGAAAGACAGGAAGACGATACTTTGGTTCGTGGAAACATTCGCTGGCAAAGAACGGGAAAAAACGAATATAATACGTCATTAATAGGAGCGGTGAAAAACAATTACGCGCAAAGACAGAACCACGTTTATGGTATAAAAGAGGTCGTAGACTAATGTTCTCTTAGGTGGTTCATAGAGACGTTCATTGCCAGAGGGCAATGAACGAAAAAAATGAAGATAATACGTCATATGTGGAGCATAGAGAACAATAGCACGCAAAGACAAAACCACGTAAAAGGTATAGCAGAAGTCGTAGACTAAATTCTAACTAGGAGACCGAATGAATCTCCGCCACAGAGTTAAGAACAAAGTAAATAAATACAATACAGAAGTAATAGAAATAAATAAATACATATACGCAAACAAATACGTACATACACAAGCATACGCATACACTTACCATAGGTATACAAAACCACGCACATATAAATATGTGTGTGTGTGTATGCGTTTATACAAATAATTAAATAATTATATAAACGTATATAAATAAATAAATACGTATATATATAAATAAATATATAAATATATATATAAATATAAAAATATATATATAAATATATAAATATATATATAAATATATATATATATATATATAAATATCATCATTTTATTTTACGTCCGCTTTTCCCTGCTTGCAAGGGTGGGACGGGAACTGATTCTGGCTTGATTTCTACAGCTGGATGCCCTTCCTAGCACTAACCTCATTTACAGTGAGTGCTGGGTGCTTTTTTGCTGTGGCACCTCCACGACCACTTTGCAGTGGAATGATAGGGACCCCAATCCCTATCATCTCATTTCTACAGCTGAGTAAACTGGAGCAATGTGAAATAAAGTGTCTTGCTCAAGGTAACAACACATCACCCGGTCTGAGAATTGAACTCACAACCTTTTGATTGCAAGGCCAATGCTCTAACCACTAAGCTATGTGCCTCCATATATATATAAATATATATAAATATATATATATATAAATATATATATATATATATAAATATCATCATCATCATCATCATTTTACGTCCGCTTTTCCCTGCTTGCACGGGTGGGACGGGTCTTATTCAGCACAGCATCTCTCCAGACGTCACGGTCCTTCGTCATCTCCACCGTGAGCTTCAATGATCTGAGGTCTGTTCTCACCACCTCCGCCCATGTTTTTCGTGGTCTACCTCTACCACGTCTTCCTTCGACTGGCATTTCCTGGCACTTCTTCACCCATCGGTCATCCTCCATGCGCATCACATGTCCATACCACCTCAGTCTCTTCTCCCGTACACTACATTCTATCCCTCTCAGACAGTTTCTCTCTCAACACATTTATGCTGGGTCGTTCACACACATTTACACTGCACATCCAACGGAGCATGCTTGCCTCATTTCTCTCCAGCCGTCGCATATCCTCTGCAGTTGCTGCCCATGTCTCACTACCATGCAGCATCGCGCTCCTCACACAGGCATCATACAACCCGCCTTTCGTACGCAGGGAGAAACCCTTCTTCGTCAACAGATGAAGCAGCTCCCTAAACTTCTTCCAACCCGTCCTTATTCTAGATACTATGGCCTCGGAACACCCTCCTCCCATGCTAATCTGATCTCCTAGGTACCGGAAGCTATCCACCACTTCTATAGCGCCCTCTTGCATTTGAAAAATGTGTCTATCAGTGCGACTTCTACTGTCTAATTTCCCTGTACATCTACTGCATACATATTTCTCCCTACCTGTTAGTTTGCCTGCTATCCCGCTACATCTCTTGTGTACCCAGGATCTGCATTGTGTGCATTTTATAGAATTTATGCCAGTTCCTTTTCTGCATATCGAACATGGCCATTTCCCTGACGGAATCAGGATTTTGTCCTCTTTTCTACTCATCAACACTTTTGTCTTAGCTAGATTTACTCTCACTCCTCTTGCTTCCAACTGCTGTTTCCATAGCCAGAATTTATTCTCTAGCTCTTCTACTGATTCTGCTATAAGAACCAGATCGGCAGCATAGAGAAGTTCCCATGGACAGCCGGTCTTAAACTCCTCTGTTATGGCTTGGAGGACTATAATGAACAAGAGCGGGCTGAGGACCGAACCCTGATGTACTCCTACTTGTATCTGGAATTCCTCACTAAACTCCATTCCTACTCTGACTTTACTGACAGTACCTCTGTATAAAGTTTTCACTGTCCTCACAAGCCATTCCTCAACACCCAGCTTCCTTAGGGACCATCAGATGACAGATCGGGGTACCCTATCAAAGGCCTTCTCTAGGTCAACAAAGGCTAAGTATAGTGGCTTATTCTTCTCTAAGAACCTCTCTTGAAATTGTCTCACCAAGAAGAGGGCATCTGTTGTACTCTTCCCAGGCACAAAACCAAACAGCATCTCATCTAGTTTGACCCTTTCTCTAATTAGTTGTGCTAAAATCCTTTCTGCCACTTTCATAACCTGATCTATCAGTTTTATACCCCTATAATTGCTCCTCTCCAGAGCATCCCCTTTACCTTTGTAGCAATTTATGAGAATACTGCTGCACCAGTCTTTGGGTATGACACCACCATATATAGCCTGATTGATGATGCGTGCAACCAGTTTAGTGCCTACGTCCCCTGATGCCTTCAGCATCTCAGAAACTATTCCCGATGGTCCGGCAGCCTTACCATTTATCATTTCCCTAATCGCCTCTTGGACCCTATATTCGTCAATCTCAATAGCTGGTCCCTCTGTCGGATCTACCAAGGGTAATTTCTCTCTCTCCCATTTGTTCTCCACATTCATCAGTCTCTCATAATGACATTTCCAGGCCTCCTTTTTCTGATCATTCGTGACACTAAGTACACCAGCATCATCCCGGACACATTTATCTCCAACAACATCCTGATTTGCATTGACACACTGCCTTGCAATGTGGAACACCGCACGCCTCTGATCTTCCCGTCGCAGAACTTTGGCAAACCTCCTACTCTCTGCCTCCCTGCGTGCTAAGTACACCTGACGTCTAGCTTCTCTCTTAGTGGCTGTATATTCTTCCCTACTCCCACCCTTTTTCCAAGCCTTCCATGCTAGTCTTTTGTCTCTAATAGCCTTATCTACTGTGCTGTTCCACCACCAGGTCACTCTCTGTCTGGTTGCCACAAGTTTCATCAGTAGCCTGCAGTAAGTTGTCACGTAAGAAATTCCAGTTATTATCTATGTCATACGTCTCTAAATCGTCTTCTTTTTCGTCATATACATCTTGAAGGGCTTTCCTAAATTTGTATTTTAGTGAAAGGTCTTTTAGCTTCCAGACCTTTCTTCTCCACACCTTCCTATATGTCTCATTCCATCTCTTGCTTACTTAGATATCACTAACAACTAACCTATGCTGTGGGGTACATTCTTCCCCAGGGTATGCCTTGGTATAAGACACTATCTGCCTGTCCCGCTGCCTAACTAGTAAGAAGTCAATCTGTAAGAAGTCAACTAGTAAGAAGACAAGCTTATGTGCTCACCAGATTTGTACGTTAGGTGATTGGCAGGTTTATGGAAGTTTGTGTTGCAAATAGTCAATGTATCTGCATCAAAAAATTCAAGAAGTCTCACTCCTTCTTCATTTCTTGAACCGTAACCATGCCCACCATGTACCCCAGTGTAACCATCCTGGAGCTGTCCAACATGACCATTGAAGTCTCCTGCTAGCATAACGATGTCTCTGTCCTCTGTCATTGCGGTTGTTTGTAAAAGTTGCTCATAAAAGCAATCTTTCTCATCTTTGCCTAGGCCTGCTTGGGGAGCATAGGCCGAGATGATTGTCAGTAGTCTCCTACCTACAACTAATCTAAGCTTAATTATTCGATTACTAACTCGAACTACCTCTATTGTCTTATTGATCCATTTTTCAGCCAGGAAAATGCCTACTCCCCCTAACCCATCATCCTTACCTACCCAGAAAAGCTTATAGCTAAGACGTTTACCTACAACTAGTCTCGCAGAGGCACCTCTCCATCTCACCTCTTGCACGCAGCACACATCCACATGCCTTCTCTCCAGCATCTCCGCTATTTCAGCAGATCTACCTCTGAGAGTGCCAACATTAAGTGTTGCAACTCTGAGATGCGACGTCTTCATATTTTGTTGTTGTTCCTATTTGTTGCTGTGCTGATAAGCGTTTTGGCATTGATACACTGGTTGGATGCCCTTCCTAACACCAGCGCCACTTTACAGCATGGACTGGGTGCTTTTATTTGTGCCTCCAGCACTAGAGAGGATGTCTTACTAGACTCAAGGGCCCTCTCTACCCCTCCATTTTACAGCATGGTCATTAAAAAAAAACAAAAAACTTTTATTGACACGACGCACACACACACTCACACACCAACACTCATGTATACAAACCACAACCACACACACGCCACTCACACACCAACACTCATTCATGCATACAAACACACACACCACTCACAAACACACACATATATATATATATATTACCGGCAGTACTGATACAAATACAAAATCAAAATCAAAATCAATATCATGTCAACTGTTGACCTTTCCCAGTCCAGTTCAGCTTGTATATAATAATTGTTTCTACTTTAGGCACAAGGCCAGCAATTACCCAGTGTATTACTGGTACTTTATTTTATCTACCCCGTAAGGATGAAAGGCAAAGTCAACCTCGGCGGGATTTGAACTCAGATCGTAAAGGGACGTAACTCTATGCTGGAAAGCACGGCGTCCGACCCTCTACCGATACTGCCAATCCACCGCCCAGCTTGTATATAATAATAATAATTGTTTGCTTTACGCTGGTAATGGCGGTGGTGGTGGTGAATGGTGGTGGATGGTGTCAGTGTGGTGGTGGTGGATGGTCAGTGATGGTGGTGGCAGTTGTTGCTGCTGTAGTTGTTATTGTAGTTGCTGCTGCTGTTGTTGCTGTTGCTGCTGCTGCCGCTGTTGTTGTTCTTCATTTCACTGATGCTGCAGACAATGGTGTTGATGCTGTTATTGCAGTCGCATATATATAAATACATACACACACATTCAACACAGACAATGGTGTTGTTGCTGTTGTTGTTGGTGTTGCTGTTGTTGTTGTTGTTCTTCTTCTTCTTCTTCTTCTTCTTCATTTCACTGCTGCTGTTGCTGCAGACAATGGTGTTGATGCTGTTATTGCAGTCGCATATATACAAATACATACACACACATTCAACACAGACAATGGTGTTGTTGCCGTTGTTGTTGGTGTTGCTGCTGTTGTTGTTGTAGTTGTTGCTGTGTTGAAACCTTGTCGCATCCACTGAGATATACATATACACACACATACACATATGTATATACACATACATACATCAAAAGAGAGTCAGCAGTATGTCAACAGGGGACAGGACAGCGACCTTAGAGTAATGTGGTGATGGTGGGGAGCGAGTGTAGACGTTATTGTTATTGTGGTGGCGGGGGTCAGTGAGATGTACAAGTTCATAGTTCACTTGTCTCCTTTCCTCTCTCTTCAAAATTTTGAATTTATGGCCCCTTGCAATGGCGGACAAGTATATATAATATATAAGAAGCAAAGAAAATTTCAACGATACAAAAGATTTCCTGGTGGAAGTTCAGCTGTACTCAGGGTTGGTATCCAGTTTCGGGGTGAAAATCCAATTAGAAAATCCAACGAATTTTGAGAGGTCCACGTAAGCATTGATATATATATGTATGTAAAATATAAGCAGAAATAACAACACATATACTAATTAACATGTTTTTACATTAAACACAGAGGGACAGTAAATGATAATAACAATATTTAGATATAAATGTACATATCTCTATTGGTCTCATAATTTTTCTCTTTCCCCTTGTGTGTAGCAACACATGGTTGTGTGTTGCTGCTGACTCTAGCAGAGCCCAAGAAAACACGTCTTGCCCCAGCAGCCGCTGCTCCCTATATATATATATATATATAAATATATATATATATATATATAAATATATATACATATAAATATATATATATATAAATATATATACATATATATATATATAAATATATATATATATATAAATATATATACATATATATAAATATATATATTTTATTTCACATTGCTCCAGTTTACTCAGCTGTAGAAATGAGATGATAGGGACGGGGTCCATATCATTCCACTGCAAACTGGTCGTGCAGGTGCCACAGCAAAAAAGCACCCAGCACTCACTGTAAATGAGGTTGGTGTTAGGAAGGGCATCAAGCTGTAGAAACCAAGCCAGAATCAGTTCCCGTCCCACCCTTGCAAGCAGGGAAAAAGTGGACGTGAAATGAAATGATGATGATATATATAAATATATATATATAAATATAAATATATATATATATAAATATAAATATATATATAAATATATATATATATATATAAATATATATATATATAGAAATATATATATATAGAAATATATATAGAAATATATATATATATAAATATATCTATAAATATATCTATAAATATATATATATACACTTACACCTCTCCAAGACAATGTCACTGGACCGAGACCTTTGGCAGTACTCAGTAATAGAGAAGACCCGCCTTACCTAAATACAAAGTAAAACCTACTACAGCCAGTAGGCATCTCTAACAAAATACACCCCCCCATCCACACCACCCCTTCAATGTAAAGCTATGTTGATCCAGGCCGAAACAAATGAGATCGTGTAGGTGTCACGACAAAAAACACACAGTCCACGCTGTAATGTGGCCGTGTAGGCAACACGGTAAAAACCTCCCAGCCCCACACTGTAAATGTGGTTGGTGTTAGGAAGGGCATCCAGCTGTAGAAAACCTGCCGGACAGTCCACGCTGTAATGTGGCCGTGTAGGCAACACGGTAAAAACCTCCCAGCCCCACACTGTAAATGTGGTTGGTGTTAGGAAGGGCATCCAGCTGTAGAAAACCCGCCAGACAGTCCACGCTGTAATGTGGCCGTGTAGGCAACACGGTAAAAACCTCCCAGCCCCACACTGTAAATGTGGTTGGTGTTAGGAAGGGCATCCAACTGTAGAAAACCTGCCAGACAGTCCACGCTGTAATGTGGCCGTGTAGGCAACACGGTAAAAACCTCCCAGCCCCACACTGTAAATGTGGTTGGTGTTAGGAAGGGCATCCAACTGTAGAAAACCTGCCAGACAGTCCTATGCGAGCAAGACAATCACTCTTGCCTCAAGTGGGAAAATCCCCGTCCAAACCCATGCAAGCGTGGAACACGGACGTTAAACGTTGATGATGATGATGATGATGATATCTATATAGAAAGGATAAAAAGGACGATTGATTATTCCTTCATTGCATTTATTGATAGGTGACGCGCGTTTCGCCACTGATCAGCTCAAGGTTCGATCTATATCGATCCTACCCGACTCAATAATCGGCAGCTCGACGGACCCTCTTAAAATGCTATAAGAAAATGAAATACATGCTATGTGGTAAAGTCAGAGTTTCAAGAGTTTGACAAAATGAGATGTTTTGATTGGTGGGAAGGATCAAGGCGATGTACTGGCCTGTAGTGTATATGGGGGTGGGTGTGATGGTGAGATGTTGGTGACGGTCTGTGGATGAGGTGGGCTGTGGTGTGGTGGTGGTGGGTTGGCCTTGGCGTGTAGAGTATGTGGGGGTGGATGTGATGATATGGTGGTGGTTAAGGTTATTAAGTGGAATGGGCTGTGGTATTTCATTTTCTTATAGCATTTTAAGAGGGTCCGTCGAGCTGCCGATTATTGAGTCGGGTAGGATCAATATAGATCGAACCTTGAGCTGATCAGTGGCGAAACGCGCGTCACCTATCAATCAATGCAATGAAGGAATAATCAATCGTCCTTTTTATCCTTTCTATATTTTACACTCTGTATAGCTCTACACATCATCACAGAAGTGAACCTAAACATCGAGTGCTCACCCGGGTGAACATGCAGTAACTCCTAGTTACACCCACTGGATATATATATCTATAAATATATATATAAATATATATATATAAATATATATATAAATATATATATAAATATATATATATATATAAATATATATATATATATATATATATATATATATATATATATATATATATATATATATATATATAAATATATATATAAATATATATATATATAAATATATATATATATATATATACATATATATATATATATATATATATATATATATAATAAAATATATATATATATAAATATATATATATATATATATACATATATATATATATAAATATATATATATATATATATACATATATATATATATAAATATATATATATATATGCTGTTTCTAGTTGTCGATAACCCTATTCACGCCACTGGGACGAAGCTACTATGATGTGTGTATTTCTAGTAAATACAACACGTGCTGGCCAGTCGCTGATTTGAACTTGAAGTGTAAACATGGATCGCTAGAACTTCTTCCTTGTTGAAAATCCAAGTCCCCACTTCCGTGGTTTACCATCCGATTAATTGGTGAAATATATTTCTTTAATGGAATATATACAAGGAAGATTAATCATATTATAAGGTATCTATTTTTGAAGTTCTGGTCAACTTTATTTAGTTACCTACCTAGTTATGTGTGGTTACACACTTGTAAAAATTATCTCCTGTGATTACTCATGTTTATTTATATGTTAATCAATTTCTAGTTATTATAAAATGCTCGGACCTACTCGTTAGAATCTTAGAGCTTATTTTCCGGGTGATATGGCGCATATCTTTCTGGCATGACACCCATAATTTTGATTTAGATTAAATTCATTTAATTTATCTTAATTTTGGATATAGATATATAAATATATATATATATATATAAATATATATATATACATAAATAAATATATATATATAAATATATATAAATAAATATATATATATAAATATATATATATAAATATATGGAAAGTTATATTTAAATTGTTGGGTTAACAACGAGTAAATATTTATAACTGATATAAAAGCACTCAACAAGTATTTGGAGTATATTTATGATATTAAATAAATGGAAACTATATTTATAAAACCATATTTATTTCGTTATATATATTTCAGGGATATCATATTAACAATATGTTATGCCATCTTCAGACAAAATACAATATAAACAGTCTTATAAATAAATAGATACGACATACCTTTCAATCACCTTGCATTTGTGAGGTTGATTTGGCAGTAAAAAAAGTCGGTTGGCTTTGAAGGGCTGATCTCTGTGTTTTATTTGTATTATTTTTTAATATTTTTTAAGATTTTGTAATATTTTTTATTTTTAATATTAAATGTTTTAGTTTTCTGTTTATTTATTTATTTTCTTGTCTCTGATATTTTTATTTTTATTTTTATTGATATATTGAAATCTGTTCTCTATTTCTGCTTGATCGACAATCATGTGGAGTGGGGGCAGGAATGGTGTTAAAATTAAAATTAGTGTGGACTCTATTTATATGTGTATATATACACACATATATGTATACTTGAATTTTTGTGGCACAGTGAGAGTGTTTTCGTGTGAATTGGGAGTTTGTTTATAATTATCATATAAACATATGAATTTTTAAAAGCTAGACATGGGATCATTACTTTTCGCACATTATGGGTGCGTGTCTCATTCGTGAATGCTGGTGCTTGCACTATGGTGCCTGTTTTGTACGAACTAATATTTTCTACGGATAAAGCATAGCGGTTTTAAATTCTGCATCGTTTATGTCTGGTTATGTTTCATTTTCTCTTTTTTCTCTCTATATAACGGCTATTTTCTCTCTTAACTACATACATCTCTCTTTACATTAATACTAGAGCTAAATAAATAAATAAATAAATAAATAAATGTATCAACCGATACTCAACTTCCTAATTTCTCTATCTATCTCTATCTATCTCTTTCTTTTTTTTTCCCTCTCTCTATATATATTTCTCTCTTTATCTATCTTTCTATATCCCTTTATTTAGTCACATACATTTCTTCTTTTTCTTCGTTTCTCTTTCTTTCTCTCTTTATCTCTTTCTTTTTACAACTGTCCACAATTTTTTTACTGCCAAATCAACCTCACAAATGCAAGGTGATTGAAAGGTATGTCGTATCTATTTATTTATAAGACTGTTTATATTGTATTTTGTCTGAAGATGGCATAACATATTGTTAATATGATATCCCTGAAATATATATAACGAAATAAATATGGTTTTATAAATATAGTTTCCATTTATTTAATATCATATATATAAATATATATATATAAATATATATATAAATATATATGCAAAAGTTCTATTTAAATTGTTGGGATACAACAAGCAAATATTTTTATAACTGATATAAAGCACTCGACAAGTATTGGGAGTAGATATACGATATTAACTATCGATTAACTACGATATTAACTATCCTGATGTCTTCCAAAAGTAACGGTCGCATTTTGAAAGGGTACGTCAATGTTTATTTATAAAACTGGTATATATTTTTATTTGTCTGATGAAGGAATACCATAATTTAACTTGGTATCCTTGAAATATGTATAATGAAATAAATATAGTTTTATAAATATAGTTTCCATTTGTTAATATCGTATATAAATATATATATATAAATATAAACGAACTAAGGGAAAAATTAGAAATAAGAGGTATCAGATGTTGTTTACTCGAGAGAAGACTACGTTGGTATGGTCACGTGATGCGCATGAAAGACGACAGCTGTATAAAAAAGTGCAGGGCAATAAAAATAGACGGTAGCCACGGAGTAGGCAGACCCAGAAAAACCTGGGACGACTTGATAAATTCCGACCTCACACACTTACACCTCTCTAAGACAATGTCTCTGGACCGAGATCTTTGGCGCTACACAGTAATACAGAAGACCCGCCTTACCTAAGTACAAAGTGAAACCTACTACAGTCAGTAGGCACCTCTAAGAAAATACACCCCCGTCCCACTACCCCCACCCCATCCACACCACCCTTTTCAATGTGAAGTTATGTTGGTACCACAACATCCAGCCCGAAACAAATGAGGTCGTGTAGGTGTCAAGACAAAAAAACACACAGTCCACGCTGTAATGTGGCCGTGTAGGTAACACGGTAAAAACCTCCCAGTTCCACACTGTAAATGTGGTTGGTGTTAGGAAGGGCATCCAGCCATAGAAAACCCGCCAGACAGTCCTATGCGAGCAAGACAACCACTCTTGCCTCAAGTGGGAAAACTCCCGTCCAAACCCATGCAAGCGTGGAATATGGACGTTAAACGATGATGATGATGATGATATATATATAAATATATATATATCATCATCATCATCATCATCATGAACGTTTAACGTCCGTGTTCCACGCTTGCATGGGTTTGGACGGGGGTTTTCCCACTTGAGGCAAGAGTGATTGTCTTGCTCGCATAGGACTGTCTGGCGGGTTTTCTACAGCTGGATGCCCTTCCTAACACCAACCACATTTACAGAGTGGGGCTGGGAGGTTTTTACCGTGTTGCCTACACGGCCACATTACAGCGTGGACTGTGTGTTTTTTTGTCGTGACACCTACACGATCTCATTTGTTTCGGCCTGGATGTTGTGGCACCAACATAACTTTACATTGAAATGGGCGGTGTGGATGGGGTGGAGGTGGTGGGACGGGGGTGTATTTTGTTAGAGATGCCTACTGACTGTAGTAGGTTTTACTTTGTATTTAGGTAAAGCGGGTCTTCTCTATTACTGAGTACCGCCAAAGGTCTCGGTCCAGTGACATTGTCTTGGAGAGGTGTAAGTGTGTGAGGTCGGAATTTATCAGCTCGTCCCAGGTTTTTCTGGGTCTGCCTACTCCGTGGCTACCGTCTATCTTTATTGCCCTGCACTTTGTTATACAGCTATCGTCTTTCATACGCATCACGTGACCATACCAACGTAGCCCTCTTATTTTTAATTTTTTCCTTAGTTCGTTTATGCTTTGCCGTTCACGTATATTACTATTACACATCCAGCGGAGAATGCAAGCTTCGTTCCTCTCTAGTCTGCGTATATCCTCTGCACACAATGCCCAGGTCTCACTGCCATGCAACATTGCTGTTCGTATGCAGGCATCATACAACCTGCCTTTCATTTTTAGGGAGAACCCTTTAGCGGCTAATAGTGGTATAAGCTCTCTGAACCTTTTCCATCCAGTTCTGACTCTAGCTACTGTACTTTCAGAGCACCCTCCCCCACTGCTGATTTTGTCACCCAGGTAACGGAAGCTGTCCACTATTTCTATAGAACCCTCTGCGCAGTTGAAAGAGCTAGTATTTTGTGGGCACTTGCTGCTACTTATTGCACCAGAGCACCGGCCACATGTAAAATCTATGTTCTTAGTTAGCTTACCTGTGATCCCACTACATCTTTTATGCACCCATACTTTGCATTTGGGACACAAAATGGAGTTTCTACCTACGCCTTTCCTACACACTGAGCATGGCCACTTTCCGGAAGGGACCGCCGCCTTATTTTCTTTCTTACAAACTAGAACTTTAGTCTTAACCAGGTTAATTTTAAGGCCTTTTGATTCTAGGCTGTGCTTCCATGTTTGGAATTTCTTCTCTAGCTCGGCCATTGATTCAGCTATGAGTGTTAGGTCATCTGCGTATAGGAGTTCCCATGGGCAGCCGGTCTTGAACTCCTCTGTTATAGCCTGAAGGGCAATAATAAATGGTAGGGGGCTGAGAACAGAGTCCTGATAGACGCCAACTTTTACGCTAAACTCTTCACTATATTCGTTGTTAATTCTAACTTTGCTGACTGTTTCTTTATACATGGCTTATATAGCTCTCACAAGCCATTCGTCAACACCTAGTTTTCTAAGAGACCACCAGATAATGGAACGGGGGACTCTGTCGAAGGCTTTCTCCAAGTCGACAAAAGCTAAGTATAGGGGTTTACTTTTAGCTAGGTACTTCTCCTGTAGTTGTCGTACAATGAAAAGAGCGTCTGTGGTACTTTTGCCTGACACAAACCCGAACTGCATTTCATCTAGATCAATTCTCTCTGATTAGTTGCGCTATTACTTTTTCCGTGACCTTCATGACCTGGTCGATTAATTTAATGCCTCTATAGTTACTCCTATCTAGGGCATCTCCTTTACCCTTATAACAGTTAACGATGATGCTGCTACGCCAGTCCTTCGGAACAACCCCATTCTGTACGACTTGGTTAACTATCCGGGTGACCATGGTGTGTCCCACCGTACCAGATGCCTTCAGCATCTCAGCAACTATTTCCGAAGGCCCAGCCGCCTTACCCGTCTTCATATCTTTGATTGCCTTACTTATTATACTACCCTCGACTAACACTGCTGGTCCCTCTATTGGGTCGATGTGGAGGAGACTGTCTTTCTCCCATTTATTCTCCTCATTTAGTAGCCTTTCGTAGTGACACTTCCAAGCTACCCTCTTATCAGCGTCAGTGATGGCAAGTACGCCGTCATCATTAAGTACACACTTCTCCCCGACAATATCACGGTTTTCCTTGACACATTGCCTAGCAATCCTGAAGACCTCACGTTTTTGGTCCTCGCGTTGTAGAACATGCTTGAACTATATAAATATATATATATATAAATATATATATATATATATAAATATAAATATATATATATAAATATATATATATATATAAATATATATATATATATAAATATATATATATATATAAATATAAGTATGTATATGTACATACATATATGTATACAGACGTACAGTAGTATGTATATATATTCATACATGCACACATATATACATGTACGTATGGATTCACCGAACATTTATTATAATGCTCGGTGTGTTTGTAAACAAACATCCCATATTAAACCGTACAGTGTCTGGCAACCATCGTTGCTCATTTGTTCAACACTGACAAGGAACACTGTACTATTTTCAAGCTTATTAGCTATCGTCAGCAACGTATACCTTCCTGCCAGATGATTGAACGTCTGAAAGTATACACTTTCCTTATGCATATTAACGGCCGAGCAGCCTAATTTGGATATCGAGTGAGTTAATCGGCCGGGGTACCGAAAACGATAAACGGAAAAAATGAAACGAAATTTCATTTCTCACTCTTAGTACTATAGGTTATATAGCTCTTTTATGTTAAAAGAGCTATATAACCTATATGCTGAGTGCAATGAATTATGTACAGGTGATGTATGAGTTATACATACATGTATGACTTGATGGCCAGATAAGTGTCATTGTAAGTGAGAATTGATCTCTGGTCTACCCTAGTGATATTTAACTTTGCCATGCAATCAGACATGCACTGACCCAGAGCTTACCAGAAGTTATATATAGAAGTGATTCTAATAAAACCCTGCCAGGTTCTGGGGGTAGACTACACTTACAAAGATCATTGATTTGGAGATCTGACTCTTCATGTAGAATATTCAGTTGTGACACTCTATGATAGAAGGTAATCATCCTAATATGAACACCTTTAGTACTTCTTGATAGACTAGACTGTAATTTAAAGATAGGATACTTAAATTTAGAAACTGTTTATAACCTTATATGATAGGGACTCATTTGAGACACCATTTAATGTACATTAGGATAATAAATTTAGTTATAGAAATCAGCTAGTTACCTCCCCTTACGCATTAACTCCCCTTAATCACACACACACTTCCGGAAAATAATACGATGTCAATTCTCGCAACAAAAACAACCTGCTCTATAGAATCGAATTAGAGAACAACAAGCTGTGGTGTTCTAACATGGTTCATCAGGCATCCAATGTTGAATCATCATGGATTATGTGAGGGACATGTAGTCTATAAATTGCATTTCCTAGATTGTGAGAGTGGTGGTGTGTGCGAGGACCGTGGCGTTGTTTTGCTTCTCATTTTTAATATTTTTGGTGTTTCTCTACACACAGGCTTCTATATCATACATATATATATAAAAAATGCTTTACCAGTACAGCCCCCATGATGCTCTTGATTGCCCGCTTAGACTGCTTGTATTACATGTAACACCCTGCCGCACTGTAATCTTGTATAAATAGGACACGCATGCATGCCCCACGTGTGACTGTTGCATACATTGGCTACTTCAAACTATCCTCTTGCTTTATCTTCGTAAACTGCCAATGTTGTATTTTAACTTTAATTTTGTCCTTTAATATGACTTTAATCTTTGTATGTAAATTGCCATGCTATATTATTATAATGGATGTCAACCCACTGTGCATCAATATATACATATGTTTCTGTATGTCTCTTGTGTTGAAAAGTATGTAAAAAATCATTGAAAAATTGCTCCGAAGACTCCAAACTTCGGTTTGGAAGAAACAGTTGTAAGCAAATAAATGGTTTAAACAGAACTTTGATTCATGTAATTTCTATATAACTGCTCATGTTGTTACATTGAGCTATTTATCTTACTGGTAATAAGGTAGTAATAAATTACTATCTTTCACTATTTAGGGTTTAAAATATATATAACTATAAATGGTTTAGTATATACATAACCATAAATAGTATCCTTAATACTATATATATATATATATATATATATATATATATATAGTATCCTTAATACTATATATATATATATATATATATATAAATATATAAATATATAAAAATATATATAAATATATAAAAATATATATAAATATATAAATATATATATAAATATATATATATATATATATAAAAATATATATAAATATATATATAAATATATATATATATAAGCGTTAGAATATGTGTAATAAGGCTAAGACAATGCAGGTATGGACATAGAAAAAAGAATGCAATAGTGAAAGATATTGATGTGAATTCGTCTTTCACCTTGAATTTATTTAGATGTCCTTAATTTTCGAGATAATATCTCTTCTTCGGAGGGAAGTAAAGGTCTCAAACCAGCGTCTTAAAATCTCTAATCAAGCCATGCTGACCGGAAATAGTATAGAGTATCTGTTCTAACTTTAATATCAAAGAATTAAAATTAGGTGGATAAAGAGTAGTCTCCCTTTAAGAGGGGTTTGTTATTGTTTTGTTTTTGTTTTTGTTTTGTTTTTTTAAATTTTATATGCGTGCCTGTATATGTGTGTGGGAAGGTGTAGGTATGTGGGTGTGTGTGTGTGAGTGTGGGAAGATAGGTCTAATCGTAAAAGTGGGGGGTAGGTGTTATCTGGTGTTAGAACTGGTTTTGTGTGTGTATGTGTGAGAGAGAATAAGTGGAGGTGTGCGCGTGCTTGTGTGTGTGGGGTGTGTAAAAATGGGGCTAGAGGCCCTATCAGGTTATAAATTGGGTGTTGAGCTCTAGTCTATTATTGATTGGTGGATGTGTTCTATCTATAATAAGTGCTTCCTTAATTCTAAGATTGCTGAGGTTTCTTTCCTTAGTTTCTATCCTAACTGTTATGTTTTTATCGGTGTTTTTGCATTTAACTAGGTGTTTCTTAAATGAGGAAGCGTTAGTATTGAGGTGTTCTTTTATTCTTATGTGGAGTGGTCTGGTGGTGCTACCTACGTAGAAGTTGTTGCATTTGTCACACTCTAGTCTGTATACTACGTAAGCCTGGTGGCATAGGTCTGTGTCGTTGATGGGGCAGTTGGTTAGTCTGCAGCAGTTGTCATGTCTGGTGGAGTGTCTCTTAGCCAGCCGTCCGCGCAAAGAAGGACCCAAGTGGGCCAGTTGAATATCCAGACCCTCTCGTCTGATGGCTCTGCGGATGGCTGTTGTTGTTTCTTCACTGAAGTGTGGGAGCTTCAGGAAGCAAGTGTTAGTGCCTCGGGTGTGGTGTCCTCTGTTCTTTCTGGCACGGTTTGTGGTGGATGTCGTGTATCCGTTCAGTTTGAGTACTTCCAGGAAATGTGTGGTGTGTGTGTCTCGGTCTCTGGCGTCGGTGCATTTGTTCTTGATACGTGCCAGTTCATTCTTTATGTATCCGAACTTGGCACCGAGTGGGAGGGCCGATCTGAAATGTACGAACAGGTCCCTGCTGGCGGATTTTTTATAGAAGCAGGTGTGGATGTTGCCTTCCTCTGTTACCCTGAGTTGGAAGTCCAGCAGGGATAGGGATCCGCGGTCATCGGGGTGTTCCATGCTGAACTTTATACTGGCGTCCATGCTGGAGAATGTTGTGTATATTTTCTCTGCCTCCTCACGGGATGATGTAAGGATGAGTATGTCATCTACATATCGGGTGAAGAAGGCATGGGAATAGCAGGTGTTGAGGGCTCAGCATTCTAGCTGGTTCATGTAAGTGATGGCCAGCAGGCCCGAGAGGCTGGATCCCATGGGTAATCCTGTTGTCTGTCTGTATGTGTGGTGGTGGAAGGTGAAGTACGTGTTGTCTACTGTGAAGGACAAAAGCTGGTGTATGTCCGTCGGGTGGAGGCCGTAGCAGTGGATGTCCTCTGCGACCACGCAGTCCGTCAATAAATCGACAGCTGGGTGAGCGGGGACTGTAGTGTAGAGGGAGACAACGTTGAGGCTAAAAGCGTATTTATTTAGTTTAAGTTGTTCTGGCTGGAGTTGGTGTAGTCTACGTATAACTTCGTCGGAGCTACTGACATGCCCGGGAAAGGTGGAGAGTAGAGGCTTGAGGACCTGGGAGAGAAGCCAGGAAATTTTGTATAGGGGTCCTTCTATGCTAGAGACGATGGGTCTTATATGCGTCTTAGTGCTATTCTTGTGGGTCTTGATGAGGTGGTAGAAAGTGGGCAGTCTGCTATTTCTAGTGGTGTAGTTGAGTTTA
>OZ024757.1:2165711-2168211 GCA_964016885.1 Eledone cirrhosa
CCCATACAACGCCGGCACGTCATTGTTCCAGGCCTGGAAGTTGTTGGCAGTCCTTTTCTTGGGCTGCATTATATTCGTCCACATCACCATATGGGCATTGAGGGCTTTTTCTCTATCCTCATGCTCCTGTGGTGTTACCTCTCTTGTGTTAGTGATGTGGGGTTGCATTGCCTGGATGTAGTTTGGCAGGCTGTCAACCGACATTCTGCCAGACTTGTCTGTTGGAAAGCATGCTATCTCTCCATTACGTGAGCGCTGCATGAGCTTACGCAAGCCATTTGCAGATTTTTCTCCCAGTTGCTGGGCCTCTATTCTATTATGCTTCTTGCTATACTGTTCTGTAATATTTCTAAGTTCGGATCTAGCTATACTAAATTGTGCTTCTGTTTGTTCATCGACTTGCGACGGCAACTGCGTGCGTTTGTTAAATGGTAAAGTCGTGGCGTGGACTCGTCGCAGGTCGAATGATTTATCGGAGGGATTATAAAACGTAGAGTTCCAGACTGCTGCTTTATGTGTACTAGTGCTATTGTTATTGTTAGTTGTGTTGTTTCTATTTCCATTTCCACCAACAGCCTCATGGTTGTTTCTATGTCTCTCATAATTACTCCTGTCTCTTTCCACTGGCTCATTGTTGTTATCTACCCTATTTTGTGTGTCTGTGTGTTCGTCTTGGTTATTCTCTTTGTCCTTAGTCTCCCTTCTCCTTTTAATCCTATTACTTTCCCTTACTTCTGTGATTTCTGTGCTACTGTCATTACTTGTTTTCTGTGTCTGTGTGTTTGTTAAGATTGTGGTGGTGGTGAGAGGCATTGAATGCGTGTGTGTTGTTGTTGATGTGTGCTGTTGTTGATGTGTGTTGTTGTTGTCTCCGTGTGTGTTATTGTTGTTGTGTGTGTTGTTATTGTTTGTGTCTGCGTGTCTGTTGTTGTTGTTTCTGGGTATATTGTTGTTGTTGTTGATGTGTGTGTTGTTGTTATTGTTGTTTGTGTCTGTGTGTCTGTTGTTGTTGGGATGTGTGTTGTATATGTGTGTGCGTATATTGTCGCAAACTGAGCACACAACACACACACAGAAACAAAATGGCGTAGGACAGAAGAAAGGAAAGGCACAGAAACAAAGAAAGGAATCCCCAGTCACTGAAGAGGTCACAGAGTGTGTGACGAAAGGACTATGACTATATATAAACAACTATCTGGTTGTGGAACCAACGAACCAACCAGAAATTTATAAATTTGTAGATTTGTAAATTTATAAATATATAATAAATTGAAGTGAAAGCAACTGGTGCGTGTGTTTCTTATTGGCAACATGACCCTCCCAAAGTATAACAATATATATATATATAAATATATATATATATAAATATATATAAATATATATATATAAATGTAAGTATGTATGTATACGTACCTGTATGTATATGTATATATATATATATATATATATATATATATATGCATGCTACTGTACGTCTGTATACATATATGTATGTACGTATACATACATACTTACATTTAAGTAAGTGCCGTACTAAGAGTGAGAAATGAAATTTCGTTTCATTATATTACAACTTATCGTTTTCGGTACGCCTGGCCGACTGAACTCACTCGATATGCAAATTAGGCTGCTTAGCCATTAATTTTCATAAGGAAAGTACATACTTTCGAACGTTCAACCATCTGGCAGAAGGGTATACGGTGCTGATGATAGCTAAGAAGTTTGAAACTAGTACATCGTTCCTGTGTCAGTGTTGAACAAAAAGGTGACGTGGTTGCCTTAATACCGTACGGCATAAATCAGGCTGTCCGCTTGTTTACAAACGGACAAAGCGGGCGTTATAATAAACGTCCGCTAAACTGATACGTACATATATATATGTGTACCTGTCTGTATATGTGTATATATATATATATATATATATGCATGCTACTGTACGTCTGTATACATATATGTATGTACGTATACATACATACTTACATTTAAGTAAGTGCCGTACTAAGAGTGAGAAATGAAATTTCGTTTCATTATATTACAACTTATATATATAAATATATATATATAAATATGGAGGCACATGGCTTAGTGGTTAGAGCATTGGCCTTGCAATCGAAAGGTTGTGAGTTCAATTCTCTGATGTGTTGTTTTCTTGAGCAAGACACTCTATTTCACATTGATCCAGTTTACTCAGCTGTAGAAATGAGATGATAGGGACTGGAGTCCTTATCATTCCACTGCAAAGTGGTCGTGGAGGTGCCACGGCATAAAATCACCCAGCACTCACTGTAAATGAGGTTGGTGTTAGGAAGGGCATCCAGCTGTAGAAATCAAGCCAGAATCAGTTCCCGTCCCACCCTTGCAAGCAGGGAAAAGCGGACGTAAAATGATGATGATGATGATATAAATATATATATATATAAATATATATATATATGTATAAATATATATATAAATATATATATATATGTATAAATATATATATATATATATAAATATATAT
>OZ024757.1:2175711-2198211 GCA_964016885.1 Eledone cirrhosa
CACATGGGGCATGCACGTGTGTCTAGTTTATATAAGATTATAGTGCGGCAGGAAGACTCCAAACCTCGGTTTGGAAGAAACAATTGTAAGCGAATAAATGGTTTAAACAGAACTTTGATTCATGTAATTTCTATATATATATATATATATATATATATATAAAAATATATATATATATATATAAATATATATATATATAAACATTGCACTCAGTGCTCCTGTGGGAGCCCCTACATGGACACACTGGAAGAGGAAGACCAAAGTTAACATATGTTGATGCCCTAAGGACAGACACTGGTCTGTTGGAGACGCAGGACATGGCAGCGATAATGAGGGACAGAAACAGCTGGAGAGAACTCGTCCATGGAACTCGGGAATTTTACCTGCCCTAGAATATATAAACATTTATGTACATATAGACACACACAGAGCACACATGTGCATCTGGCATATATATATATATAAGTAGGTCATGCAATTAAGATAGAAAAATTACATGAACTATATCTATATATATATACACAAATAAAAGGCAGAGTTACTAACTCATATTGATACTCTGTAATTAACAAGCTCAAAGTATAAATACTGAGCATTATATAATAATATATGTAGTAATAAACACACGATTTACTGAGTTTATTACTACATATATTATTACATATCTATATATTTCGTTGTTGTATTTGTTTGCAAGATTTCTTTTGTGTTGAAATAGATATTGTTATACTTTCGGAAGGTCACCTGTTGGTTTTCACTTCAATTTGTTATAAATTCCCAGTTGGTTAGTTTAATAACCACATGGTTTTTTTAGTTGTTGATAGTCAAAGCTCTTTCATCACACATTCTGTGACCTCCTCAGTGTCTACATTTGTTGTTATTTTGTATCTCTTCTGTGTTCTATCTGACACCATCTGAGGAGGTCACAGAATGTGACAAAAGAGCTTTGATTATCAACAACTAAACAACCATCTAGTTATTAAACTAACCAACTGGAAGTTCATGATAAATTGAAGTGAAAATCAACAGGTGCCTGTGTTTTTATTGGCAGCATGACCCTACCAAAGTATGACAATATATATATACATCTCTTTCTCTCTCTCTCTCTCTTTTAAGGTACCTCAACTGTTCATTTGTGGAAAATACTGTGGTGGTCCAAAAAAGATCTTCTATTGGCACAAATCAGGGCAACTGGTTGCGAGAATTAATGAATGCATGGGTATAACTGGAGACTCAGTGACTACTAAGGTACCTGCAGACACAGTGACTACTAAGGTACCTGCAGACACAGAAGCTAAAGAGGTACATGGAGACACAGAAGCTAAAGAGGTACATGGAGACACAGAAGCTAAAGAGGTACATGGAGACACAGAAGCTAAAGAGGTACATGGAGACACAGAAGCTAAAGAGGTACCTGGAGATACAGAAGCTAAAGAGGTACCTGGAGATACAGAAGCTAAAGAGGTACCTGGAGATACAGAAGCTAAAGAGGTGCCTGTAGACACAGAAGCTAAAGAGGTGCCTGTAGACACAGAAGCTAAAGAGGTGCCTGTAGACACAGAAGCTAAAGAGGTACCTGGAGACACAGAAGCTAAAGAGGTACCTGTAGACACAGAAGCTAAAGAGGTGCCTGTAGACACAGAAGCTAAAGAGGTGCCTGTAGACACAGAAGCTAAAGAGGTGCCTGTAGACACAGAAGCTAAAGAGGTGCCTGTAGACACAGAAGCTAAAGAGGTGCCTGTAGACACAGAAGCTAAAGAGGTGCCTGTAGACACAGAAGCTAAAGAGGTGCCTATAGACACAGAAGCTAAAGAGGTGCCTATAGACACAGAAGCTAAAGAGGTGCCTGTAGACACAGAAGCTAAAGAGGTACCTGCAGACTCAGTGACTACTGAGTTACCTGCAGACTCAGTGACTAAGGAGGTAATTACAGACTCAGAAAGTGAGCTACCTTCAGACTCAGTGACTACTGAGGTACTTGCGGACACAGAAACTAATGGTGTACCTGGAGAGCCAATATCTAAGGATATACCAGAAAAACGAATAACTAATGGTGATTCTACAGAATCAGTAACTACATTAAGTGAGGTACTTACAGACTCAGTAACTAGGGGGGAACGTAGAGACTCAGTAACTAAGGGGGAACCTAGAGACTCAGTAACTAAAGACTCGATAATTAAGGGGGTACGTAGAGACTTGGCAACTAGAGACTCGATAATTAAGATGGTACGTATAGGCTCGGTAACTAAGGAGATATCTAGAGACTCTATAACTAATGTGGTACATAGAGACACAGTACCTTATGAACCACTTGAAGACCCAACAACCAATAATGTACCTGGAGACTCGGAAACTACTAAGGTACCGTTAGAGCCAACAAGTCCTGAGGTACCTGGAGACTCAGAAACTACTGAGGTACCAGTAGAGCCAACAAGTCCTGAGGTACCTGGAGACTCAGAAACTACTGAGGTACCAGTAGAGCCAACAAGTCCTGTGGTACCTGGAGACTCAGAAACTACTGAGGTACCAGTAGAGCCAACAAGTCCTGAGGTACCTGGAGACTCAGAAACTACTGAGGTACCAGTAGAGCCAACAAGTCCTGAGGTACCTGGAGACTCAGAAACTACTGAGGTACCAGTAGAGCCAACAAGTCCTGTGGTACCTGGAGACTCAGAAACTACTGAGGTACCAGTAGAGCCAACAAGTCCTGTGGTACCTGGAGACTCAGAAACTACTGAGGTACCAGTAGAGCCAACAAGTCCTGAGGTACCTGGAGACTCAGAAACTACTGAGGTACCAGTAGAGCCAACAAGTCCTGAGGTACCTGGAGACTCAGAAACTACTGAAGTACCAGTAGAGCCAACAAGTCCTGAGGTACCTGGAGACTCAGAAACTACTGAAGTACCAGTAGAGCCAACAAGTCCTGAGGTACCTGGAGACTCAGAAACTACTGAGGTACCAGTAGAGCCAACAAGTCCTGAGGTACCTGGAGACTCAGAAACTACTGAGGTACCAGTAGAGCCAACAAGTCCTGAGGTACCTGGAGACTCAGAAACTACTGAAGTACCAGTAGAGCCAACAAGTCCTGAGGTACCTGGAGACTCAGAAACTACTGAGGTACCTGGGGACTCAACAAATAAGGTACCTGCAGGCTCCGTAACAAATATGGAACCTGAAGAATCAACAACTAATGGTGTACCTGGAGAATCAATAATTAATGAGGTATCTACAGTACCTGAAGATATCTAATTAGGTATCTGGATATTTGACCACTAATAACATACCTGGACATTTGACCACTAATAACATACCTGGACAACTGGCCGCTAATAACATACCTGGACAATTATCAACTATTAATTAATTAATTTTGTCACTCTGTTTTATACTAGACAGGTATGAGATTGGGAACTACAGACATTGGTGTATGACTTAGCCAAGGCAGGATAAAAGAAACCAGGGTTTTCTAGGTGAGAAAGCAACTAAGATCCCAGCACCTGTTCACAAGAAACTGAGTTAAAAGTACATGAACGTAGGTCTACACATAGATTGGTGACTTAGTACACAGTTTTAGGTTTACACATAGGTTGGTGACTTAGTACACAGTTTTAAGTCTACATAGATTGGTGACCGAGTACACAGTTTTAAGTCTACACAGATTGTTGACTTAGTACAGTTTTAGGTCTACACAGACTGGTGACTTAGTACACAGTTTTAGGTCTACAGACTGGTGACTTAGTACACAGTTTTAGGTCTACACAGACTGGTGACTTAGTACACAGTTTTAGGTCTACACAGACTGGTGACTTATTACAGTTTTAGGTCTACAGACTGGTGACTTAGTACAGTTTTAGGTCTACACACAGATTGATGTCCTAGTACACAGTTTTAAGTCTACACATAGATTGGTGACTTAGTACCCAGTTTTAAGTCTACACATAGATTGGTGACTTAGTACACAGTTTTAGGTCTACACATAGATTGGTGACTTAGTACACAGTTTTAGGTCTACACATTGAAAAGCAAGTGTATCTAATTAACAATTATAATATTTAAAGTTTTTGCAAAATTGTTCCTTCACATATCTTAATATATATTTAAAATGGGACAGAGTCTCAGGATCATAGCTATGTCTTAATATATATCTAAAATGGGACAGGATCATAGCTATGTCTTAATATATATTTAAAATGGGACAGTGTCACAGGATCATAACTATCTTAATGTATATTTAAAATGGGACAATGTCACAGGATCATAGCTATGTCTTAATATATATTTAAAATGGGACAGTATCTCAGGTATATATTTAAAATGGGACAGTATCTCAGGATCATAGCTATGTCTTAATGTATATTTAAAATGGGACAGTGTCTCAGGATCATAGCTATATCTTAATATATATTTAAAATGGGACAGGATCATAGCTATGTCTTAATATATATTTAAAATGGGACAATGTCTCAGGATCATAGCTATATCTTAATATATATTTAAAATGGGACAGTCTCAGGATCATAGCTATGTCTTAAAATATATTTAAAATGGGACAGTCACAGGATCATAGCTATGTCTTAATATATATTTAAAATAGGACAATGTCTCAGGATCATCGCTATGTCTTAATATATATTTAAAATGGGACAGTGTCTCAGGATCATAGCTATATCTTAATATATATTTAAAATGGGACAGTCTCAGGATCATAGCTATGTCTTAATATATATTTAAAATGGGACAATGTCACAGGATCATAGCTATATCTTAATATATATTTAAAATGGGACAGTGTCTCAGGATCATAGCTATGTCTTAATATATATTTAAAATGGAACAGTCTCAGGATTATAGCTATATCTTAATATATATTTAAAATGGGACAGGATCATAGATATGTCATAATATATATTTAAAATGGGACAGTGTCACAGGATCATAACTATCTTAATGTATATTTAAAATGGGACAATGTCACAGGATCATAGCTGTCTTAATATATATTTAAAATGGGACAGTATCTCAGGATCATAGCTATGTCTTAATGTATATTTAAAATGGGACAGTGTCTCAGGATCATAGCTATATCTTAATATATATTTAAAATGGGACAGGATCATAGCTATGTCTTAATATATATTTAAAATGGGACAATGTCTCAGGATCATAGCTATATCTTAATATATATTTAAAATGGGACAGTCTCAGGATCATAGCTATGTCTTAAAATATATTTAAAATGGGACAGTCACAGGATCATAGCTATGTCTTAATATATATTTAAAATGGGACAATGTCTCAGGATCATAGCTATGTCTTAATATATATTTAAAATGGGACAGGATCATAGCTATATCTTAATATATATTTAAAATGGGACAATGTCTCAGGATCATAGCTATATCTTAATATATATTTAAAATGGGACAGTCTCAGGATCATAGCTATGTCTTAAAATATATTTAAAATGGGACAGTCACAGGATCATAGCTATGTCTTAATATATATTTAAAATGGGACAATCTCAGGATCATAGCTATGTCTTAATATATATTTAAAATGGGACAGGATCATAGCTATATCTTAATATATATTTAAAATGGGACAATGTCTCAGGATCATAGCTATATCTTAATATATATTTAAAATGGGACAGTCTCAGGATCATAGCTATGTCTTAATATATATATAAAATGGGACAGTCTCAGGATCATAGCTATGTCTTAATATATATTTAAAATGGGACAATGTCTCAGGATCATAGCTATATCTTAATATATATTTAAAATGGGACAATGTCTCAGGATCATAGCTATGTCTTAATATATATTTAAAATGGGACAATGTCTCAGGATCATAGCTATGTCTTAATATATATTTAAAATGGGATAATGTCACATGATCATAGCTATATCTTAATATATATTTAAAATGGGACAATGTCTCAGGATCATAGCTATGTCTTAATATATATTTAAAATGGGATAATGTCACATGATCATAGCTATATCTTAATATATATTTAAAATGGGACAATGTCTCAGGATCATGAGGCCTTTATGTAGCGCAATTAGCTGGAATGTAAACCCAATGCTGGGTAAACCTTAGTTTCAACACTGGGTACATCTTTGTTAGAACACTGAGTAAACCTATGTTACAATACTGGGTATGTTACACTGCTGGGTATGTTACAGTGCTACGTATGTTACAGTACTGGGTATGTTATACTGCTGGTAACATGTTTGAAACATTATATAATATTGTTAAATAAATCAAACAATCTTCTAACAGTTTATGTCTTAAAGTTATTTCTTTTATTGTTCTCGGTCCCCAGACTGACCAGAATTATATTTCATTATTTATTTATATATAAAATAAAGTACCAGTAATGCACTGGGTAATTGCTGGCCTTGTGCCTAACGTAGAAACATTTATTTATTTATTTATATATATATATATATATATATATAAATATATATATATATATATATATATATAAATATATATATACACACACACACACACAGGTGCCCTCTGGGAAATGGCCATGCTCAGTGTGTAAGAAAGGAGTAGGCAGAAACTCCATTTTATGTCCCAAATGCAAACTATGGGTACATAAAAGATGTAGTGGGATCAGAGGTAAGCTATCTAAGAATGTAGGTTTTATATGTGGCCGATGCTCAGGTGCAGTAAGTAGCAAGGACCCACTGGATTATATATCTCCTGCAACAGCTAAGACGGTTCTATAGAAATAGTAGACACCTTCCGTTACCTGGGTGACAAAATCAGCAGTGGTGGAGGGTGTTCTGAAAGTGTAGTAGCCAGAGTTAGAGCGGGATGGAAAAAGTTCAGAGAGCTCATACCACTGTTGGCCACAAGGGGTTTTTCTCTAAAAGTGAACGGCAGATTGTATGATGCCTGTATACGAACAGCGATATTACATGGTAGTGAGACCTGGGCATTGTGTGCTGAAGACCTGCATAGATTAGAAAGAAATGAAGCTTGCATGCTCCGATGGATGTGTAATAGTAATGTGCGCGAAAGGCGGAGCATAAACAAATTAAGAGGGAGACTAAGCATAAGAGGTATTAAATGTTGTGTTCTGGAGAGGAGATTGCGTTGATATGGACATTTGATGGGTATGAAGGATGACAGCTGTATAAAAAAGTGCAGGGAAATGAAAATTGGTAGAAGCTGCGGAGTGGGTAGACCAAGAAAAACCTGGGACGAGGTGATAAAAACTGACCTTGCTCACCTACACCTCTCTAAGACAATGATACTAGATCGAGACCTTTGGCGCCATGCAGTTGTACAGAAGACCCGACTACCTTTGCATACAAACCTACAGTCAGTAGGAACCTCTTAATCCTTATCAATTTTTTCTGTGTTCTGTAAAATCAAAGACTGGTGTAAAATCACTTTATAAAAGCTAACGCAATATTGTTAAACATTCAACTGATATGTTGATCTATAGTTTAACCCGTAAAGATTTACATTTCTCTATATTTACTATTGTATTGTAAACACTTTCCCTCACATAATATCGAATCTATGAGATTTTGATATTATTTATTTTGAGAAAAATACCTTAAAGTCAGTATGAGTAGCCGGTTACAGCCACTTTGAACAGAAAGAGGTGAGAGAATTCTGGCCGGATACAGCCGGTTTAAATACTAAAGGGTTAAGCCAATTCCAGACTTTTGTGGGACGTTACTCTCTCTCTCTTTCTCTGAATATCTAACACTTTAATTGTATCTTTCTCTCTTTAGATGTGTGTGTGTGTGTAATTTTTGTGTCATTAAACTAACCAACCAACCAACAAATCAACCAATAAACATCTCTCTTTTATTATATATTATACTAACAGAATGGCCCGGCGTTGCTCGGGATTTTTTCTAGGGTTCTTATATACTTGATATATATTTATCCTTATCGAGCCTCGTGAAAAAAATACTTTTGTTTATATTTTGTTATTGTGTATGCAAAAATATCTGTACACGAATATATAATTATATATATTAAAATAACAGATTAAAGTTTAAGCAAAGAATCGCTGCTTTCACCCGTAACGGGATCTTCTGAAACTAAAAAAATCAATCTGTGAACGCAGAAGTAATTATTTCGAAAAACATTACACACTATATATATATATACACACACACTATATATACATATATACACACACACACACACTGATCGCGTAATGCAGACAGTCAGGCATATAGACAGATATTATAAGGGCGCAATGTTATATCTATGTATCTATCTAAAAAGAGAAAGACTAAGAATTATAGACAGAGATCGCTAAATCGCCTAATGTAGTGCCTTGGGCATTGAAAATTTGAAATTTTTTTTATTCAAAACACTCACGGGACCATAAGTATTACATGTGTAAAGTTTGAAAAAACTCGGTTGGGTGGTTCTCAAGTTTTAGTGATTGGACAGACAGACAGACATTCTCTGTTTTAGTAATATAGATATAGATTGTATTTGTGGCAGAATTTAACAAAAGGGTCTGTCATAAAATTATGTTGGAAGGTTTTAATTTAAATATGAACCCTTTAAAATGGGTGGTTTTGTTTAATAGGAGCAGAGATTTTGGGACACAAGTTGGTATCAAAAGGGTTAAAGTGTTGGGGCAGGATTGGAGTTGTGGGTTTTAGTGAAACCATGAGTCCTTGGAGTGGAACTAAGGCTCTTGTGTTTATCAAACCCTTGTGATGGGGCTGGTACTATCCTCTGGGTACCAGTGGGGCTAAGTTGTGTTGGGCATCAACAATCATTTCTTTCATTTTATACATTCAAAATATCATGACACAGTGTCTCAGGGATTCCCAGTAAGGGCACACGCTGATAAAGTTTGTCTTTTAAAATGTCTCGGATGTAAGTCATAGCCATTAGCTTTAAGTTGATCGGTCTGTGAGTGTGTTCCGTCACTTTAGCTTGTGACTCATCAGAGAGTTTACCACTTTTGAACATTGTATAGAAGATAAACTTCTGGAACTGATAGAGTTTACAGTGCCGCTGAGTTGGGGATATAACATCTAGCACAGAATAAAGTAAATTGAGATTTTCTTGGATAATATTCCGGAGCCAAACAGCCTGTTTTTCATAGGCCCTGCAGTCAATGATGGCACCAGCTCGCAGAAGTAATCGAAGGATGGACAGATCATATGTAGGGCTGGGGTTTCTTGAAGACTGAGATTTTCTTAATATTCGTTCCAGTTCGTAACAGACAGGGCTGTAGCCTGAAATATACAAAAGTAAATACATGATTCCATTTATGGGAGTTCCCTCATTAATGGAGTTTACTGTACAATACTATAATCAGCTTGGGGCTCACTGGTGGAGCCAGTGGTTGGGTGCCACTCTACATGTGTCACTGGTGCAGCCAGTGGTTGGGGTGCCACTCTAGATGTGTCACTGATACAGCCAGTCGTTAGGGTGCCACTCTAGATGTGCCACTGGTACAGCCAGTCGTTGGGGTGTCACTGGTACAGTCAGTCATTGGGGTGCCACTCTAGACTGGGAGTCTACCATAATATTTCAGTGGGTCCCAGAAGCCCTTGGCAGTCCCCATCTCTACAAATGTCCAGTCTCCCACTAAATATAACCTGTCATTAGAACCAGTTACTGGCGTGTGACTGTAGAAACATCCTCATGTCAACTGGACATAACACTATCTAATGCTCCTTTGAAAATTAAGTGAAGTTCTCTTCTCCCACTTATTCCTGAGAGGGTTGTGGGGGCAGAGTCCTCAAACTCTCCTTCAAACAGGTCCTGTCAGAAGTCACCATCTCCAACTGATCCGGCTGGATTCCCAAGTGAGACCAGCCAAGCTCATGGATGTTATCCAACCATCTTGATTGGGGTCTACCCCTGGGTCTCTTGCCCATTGGTTTTGCCTGTAAAATTTGTCCAGTAATTCTTTCCTGAGACATTCTAACCACATGCCCATAGTATCAGAGCTGTGATCTCTCAATTTGGAGAAGTAGCAGCTCTACCTAGAGTGATTCTCTGATCTCCGAGCTACGTACTCTAGTGAGCAACATTACTCCAACAACACTTCAGAAGAACCCCATTTTGGCCACTTGTATTTGCAATCGTATTCTTTTGGTCATTACCCAAGATTTATGACCATTGGTAAGGGTTGGCATGAATACCAAACTGAAGATAGCGAGTTTGGCTTTTAAACCTACCTCCCTTCTTCTGATTACTGAAGCTGGCACATTACTGCATCAGCTTTTGCAATTCTTGCACTTAATTCAACCTCCTGCCTTCCATCACTCGTGAACACGACCCCATGATACTTGAACTTCTCTACCTGCTCAGTGGAATGGAGTAGAGTGAAATGATTAAAAAAAAATCATTTCAAAAAATATCCTCAAACCAACTGGACATAGCGCTATCTAATGTTCCTATGAAAATAGAGTGAAGTGATTTGAAATTCAAAATTCAATAAGATAATTATATTGATAATTTCTCTCATGATAATAATTTATTGTTATTTTTTATTATATTTCCTTAAGAAATACAGTTTTGAGTTGAGCAACTTTAATGGAGTAACTTTACTCATAATATCTGGTTTTATCTCCACAATTGGATGAGATATTCTGGCCGCATTGAAACGTCCGTAGATGTGTAAATAAATAAATAATACTTATAATTGTTTCTACTTTTGGCACAAGGCCAGCAATTACTCCAGTGTATTACTGGTACTTTATTTCATCTGTAAGGATGAAAGCAAAGTTAACCTCGGCAGGATTTGGTCTTATTGAATTGAATTTATATATAAACTCATTGCTAGAACAGCTGTTAAAACAACCAATGGCTGTCAATGACAGTGATAGGCTAAAATGCCTCAGAGGACAGAGACCAGTGGTCAGTGGTCAGCAGAGAGACAAGGAGAATTGTGTTGGGGGCATAGAAGTGACTGGAAGAAGGAAATAAAGGTGATGTACAAGACGAGTTTACACACGTGCTTGTACATCACTTTTCTTCTCTAGTGTTAGTGGCATAAATAATGCACCCAGTACACTCTGTAAAGTGGTTGGTGTTAGGAAGGGCAGCACACCAACTTTTGTATTGTAGTTTGAGGAAGTTAGCAAGGTCAAAGGTGTGATTGGACCAAACATTTATCTGGGTTACTCAGCGTTGGTCAAAAGTGACTAACTTTTAAACTCACATACCTATAAATGTAGACACTGGTGTGAGGCTGTTGACCAATGACAACTAAAGACACTGGTCTGAGGCTGTTGACCAATAAATGAACAATGACCAACAATTAAAGACATGGTCTGAGGTTATGACCAGCAACTAAAGACATGGTCTGAGGTTATGACCAGCAACTAAAGACATGGTCTGAGGTTATGACCAACAACTAAAGACATGGTCTGAGGTTATGACCAACAACTAAAGACATGGTCTGAGGTTATGACCAGCAACTAAAGACATGGTCTGAGGTTATGACCAACAACTAAAGACATGGTCTGAGGTTATGACCAGCAACTAAAGACATGGTCTGAGGTTATGACCAACAACTAAAGACATGGTCTGAGGTTATGACCAGCAACTAAAGACATGGTCTGAGGTTATGACCAACAACTAAAGACATGGTCTGAGGTTATGACCAACAACTAAAGACATGGTCTGAGGTTGTGACCAGCAACTAAAGACATGGTCTGAGGTTATGACCAACAACTAAAGACATGGTCTGAGGTTATGACCAGCAACTAAAGACATGGTCTGAGGTTATGACCAACAACTAAAGACATGGTCTGAGGTTATGACCAGCAACTAAAGACATGGTCTGAGGTTATGACCAACAACTAAAGACATGGTCTGAGGTTATGACCAACAACTAAAGACATGGTCTGAGGTTATGACCAGCAACTAAAGACATGGTCTGAGGTTATGACCAACAACTAAAGACATGGTCTGAGGTTATGACCAACAACTAAAGACATGGTCTGAGGTTGTGACCAGCAACTAAAGACATGGTCTGAGGTTATGACCAACAACTAAAGACATGGTCTGAGGTTATGACCAGCAACTAAAGACATGGTCTGAGGTTATGACCAACAACTAAAGACATGGTCTGAGGTTATGACCAGCAACTAAAGACATGGTCTGAGGTTATGACCAACAACTAAAGACATGGTCTGAGGTTATGACCAACAACTAAAGACATGGTCTGAGGTTATGACCAACAACTAAAGACATGGTCTGAGGTTATGACCAGCAACTAAAGACATGGTCTGAGGTTATGACCAACAACTAAAGACATGGTCTGAGGTTATGACCAGCAACTAAAGACATGGTCTGAGGTTATGACCAACAACTAAAGACATGGTCTGAGGTTATGACCAGCAACTAAAGACATGGTCTGAGGTTATGACCAACAACTAAAGACATGGTCTGAGGTTATGACCAACAACTAAAGACATGGTCTGAGGTTGTGACCAGCAACTAAAGACATGGTCTGAGGTTACGACCAACAACTAAAGACATGGTCTGAGGTTGTGACCAGCAACTAAAGACATGGTCTGAGGTTATGACCAACAACTAAAGACATGGTCTGAGGTTATGACCAGCAACTAAAGACATGGTCTGAGGTTATGACCAACAACTAAAGACATGGTCTGAGGTTATGACCAACAACTAAAGACATGGTCTGAGGTTATGACCAACAACTAAAGACATGGTCTGAGGTTATGACCAGCAACTAAAGACATGGTCTGAGGTTATGACCAACAACTAAAGACATGGTCTGAGGTTATGACCAGCAACTAAAGACATGGTCTGAGGTTATGACCAACAACTAAAGACATGGTCTGAGGTTATGACCAGCAACTAAAGACATGGTCTGAGGTTATGACCAACAACTAAAGACATGGTCTGAGGTTATGACCAACAACTAAAGACATGGTCTGAGGTTGTGACCAGCAACTAAAGACATGGTCTGAGGTTATGACCAACAACTAAAGACATGGTCTGAGGTTATGACCAGCAACTAAAGACATGGTCTGAGGTTATGACCAACAACTAAAGACATGGTCTGAGGTTATGACCAGCAACTAAAAACATGGTCTGAGGTTATGACCAACAACTAAAGACATGGTCTGAGGTTATGACCAACAACTAAAGACATGGTCTGAGGTTATGACCAACAACTAAAGACATGGTCTGAGGTTATGACCAGCAACTAAAGACATGGTCTGAGGTTATGACCAACAACTAAAGACATGGTCTGAGGTTATGATCAACAACTAAAGACATGGTCTGAGGTTATGATCAACATCTGACCAGTCCTAACTCACCTGTGTGGTCTCGGACATTCACTCTGGCTCCAGCGTGGAACAATTTGGTGAGAATTTCAGCTCTGGTCTTAGTGTTGTATTTCTTGTTGATACAGACATAATGGAGGGCTGGAATAGAGGGAAGATAGTGGTGGTGGTGTAGTGGTGGTGGTGGTGGTGGGGTGATGGTGTGGTGGTGGTGTAGTGGTAGTGGTGGGGTGGTGGTGTGGTGATGGTGTGGTGGTGGTGTAGTGGTGGTGGTGTGGTGGCGGTGGTGATGGTGTAGTGGTGGTGTAGTGGTGGTGGTGATGGTGTAGTGGTGTGGTGGTGTGGTGGTGGTTTAGTGGTGGTGGTGAAGGTGTGGTGGTGGTGGTGTAGTTGTGGTGGTGTAGTGGTGGTGTGGTGGTGGTGATGGTGGTAGTGGTGGTGGTGTGGTGGTGGTGTAGTGGTGGTGGTGTGGTGGTGGTGGTGGTGGTGTAGTGGTGGTGGTGGTGTGGCGGAGGTAGTGGCAGTGGTGTAGTGGTGGTGTAGTGGTGGTGTGGTGGTGTAGTGGTGGTGGTGGTAGTGTAGTGGTGGTGGTGGTGGTGTAGTGGTGGTGGTATGGCGGAGGTAGTGGCAGTGGTGGTGGTGGTGTGGTGGTGGTGTAGTGGTGGTGGTGTGGCGGAGGTAGTGGCAGTGGTGGTGGTGGTGTGGTGGTGGTGTAGTGCTGGTGGTGTGGCGGAGGTAGTGGCAGTGGTGGTGGTGTAGTGGTGGTGGTGGTGTGGCGGAGGTAGTGGCAGTGGTGGTGGTGGTGTAGTGCTGGTGGTGTGGCGGAGGTAGTGGCAGTGGTGGTGGTGTATACCTGTACATCCATTCTGGTCGCGAAGGTTTACCTGACAATTTGCCTGTAACAGGTGTGAGACAGTATGGCTGAGGTCACGCGGTGTAACGAGGAAGGCCACCATCAGAGCTGTACAACCTACAATATAAATAGAGATGAAGGCCACAACATCACCTAGTGCTGGAAGAGGGTTAAATAAGGAAAGACATGTTAGATTAGGAGGGGCGTGTGACAGATTTCAAACATACGACCTTTGGATGAAGGCCACAACATCACCAGCTTATGACCCTCGGATGAAGGAGGAAGAGAAGAAAGAAAGAAAGAAAAGAAAAGAAGAAAAGAAAAAAGGAGAAGAAGAAGGCAAAGAAGAAGAAGACAGGAGGTGCAAGCAATTGTTACCTGCGTTGTCCTGGGTGTCAACTTTACCTCCCATGTCAATAAGTTGTTTTATCATCTCTGATGAACAACTGACAGCAAGATGGAGGGGAGTCCTGCCAAACCTGTCTGCTTTATTAACTGGAGCCCCAAATACCAACAGTTTCTCAAATATCTGGAGTACATCTGGACAACAAAAGACAGAGAGAGTGTGAGAGAGAGGAGTGAGAGAGGGGGAGAGAGAGAGAGACAGTAGAGAGAGTGGGGAGAGAGAGAGACAGTAGAGAGTGTAGAGAGAGTGGTGAGAGTGAGAGGTGAGAGAGGGAGAGTGAGTGGTGAGTGAGAGACAGAATGTGTGTCCATATAATATATATATATATATATATATACATATATATATACATATATATCATCATGATCATCTTCGTTTAACGTCCACTTTCCACGCAAGCATGGGTTAGACGGGAGTTGTCTCACTTGAGGCAAGGTTTGGTTGGGGGACCGTGTCTCGCTCATATAGGACTATCTGGCAGGTTTCCTACGGCTGGATGCCCTTCCTAACACCAACCACATTTACAGTGTGGAACTGGGAACTTTTTACCGTGTTACCTACACGGCCACATTACAGCGTGGACTGTGTGTTTTTTCTCGTGACACCTACACAATCACGATCTGGATCTCATTTATCTCATTTATTTGGACTGGATGTTGTGGTACCAACTTTATAGAGAGAGGGTGGTGTTGGTGGGAGTGGGAGGATAGGGTAGGGGTAGTGGCTTGGGGTGTATATTTGGTTAAGAGGTGCCTACTGACTAGGTTTCATTTTGTACATAGGCAAAGCGGGTCTTCTGTATTACTGTGTAGCACCAAAGATCTTGGTCCAGTGACATTGTCTTAGAGAGGTGCAAGTGTCTAAGGTCGGAATTTATCAGATCGTCCCAGGTTTTTCTGGGTCTACCTACTCCGTAACTACCATCAATTTTGATCGCCCTGTCGTCTTTCATGTGCATCACGTGACCATACCAACATAGTCTTCTCTCGAGTAAACAGCATCTGATCTCTCTTATTCCTAATTTCTCACTTAGTTCATTTATGCTTTGCCGTTCACGTATATTACTATTATACATCCAACGGAGCATGCATGCTTCGCCCCTTTCCAGTCTGTGCAGGTCCTCTGCACGTAATGCCCAGGTCTCACTGCCATGTAGCATTGCTGTTCGTATACAAGCATCATACAATCTGGCTTTCATTTTTAGAGAGAAACCTTTTGTGGCCAACAGTGGTATAAGCTCTCTGAACTTTTTCCATCCCGTTCTGACTCTGGCTACTGTACTTTCAGAACACCCACCACTGCTGATTTTGTCACCCAGGTAACGGAAAGTGTCTACTATTTCTATAGAACCATCTGGGCAATAGAAGGGGCTAGTATCGTGTGGGCACTTGCTACCTATTGCACCTGAGCATCGGCCACATATAAAGTCTACGTTCTTAGATAGTTTACCTGTGATCCCACTACATCTTTTATGTACCCATACTTTGCATTTGGGACATAAAATTGAATTTCTGCCTACTCCTTTCCTACACACTGAGCAAGGCCATTTCCCTGAGGGTACCTGTGCCTTATTTTCCTTTCTACAAAACTAGGACTTTAGTCTTAGACAAGTTAACTTTAAGGCCTTTTGATTCTAGGCCATGCTTCCATGTTTGGAATTTCTTTCTAGTTCAGCCATTGATTCAGCTATGAGCGTTAGATCATCTGCGTATAGGAGTTCCCATGGGCAGCCGGTCTTGAACTCCTCCGTTATAGATATATATATATAGCCATGGATGTATGTGTATATATATGTATGTATATAAATATGTATGTAGTTTCATGAGAGAATGTGTATATATATATTGCCCAATCTCTCTCTAAAATTATATATATATATATACTTAGGTTAGTAGGAGTTAGGTATTATATACCCGTGTCCCGTTAAGGTATTGGCAGCATAATAATTAGCTCTATGCGTATATATGAAAAAGAACACAAGAGCGTCTACAACATCAAAAGATTTTTATTGGCTAACAATGTTTCTTCCTTATTCTCTCAACGAATCACACTTGATCATATTTCTCTATCCTGTTCTCTCCCCCCATAATTATTATATTTTTATTATTGTTTGAAAAAAAAAAAAAAAAAAAAAAAAAAAAAATCGGTTTTTTTACATTGTGTTTTCCCCTCCAAATATTCGCTTATATTTCCTTATATATATTTTTTATCTTTATTATTATTTCCACTTTTATCCTCCTTTATATTTTACCTTATTCTTACCTTTATACCTTATTATAGTGTAATCTTCCCCATGCCTTATTATACACTATTAATTATAGATTATTATTATTACTCTTTTTCCATTTCTAATTACCTCATGTACCTTCTCCTCCGCTATATGTATATATGTATTCTACGCCCTTTGTGTTTGTGTAGCCTCTGCGCACCCTCTGCACCATACTATCGACGCCACCCCATCTATGGTTCAGCCAACCACCCGACCCCCGGGAATGAATATGACCGCAGCTAGTAAACAAGGACCAACACCCCACCCTCCCGCACCAAAATTAGACTTATCGTCCCCTACTTTTGCTCTTTACTCTCTTTACTCTTTGTTCTTGGGTGTTTGGTTGGTAGAGTCCATAACACCAATCAAACCCCCTTTTATAGCTCTGATGAATCCTACGGTTACACGTAAGGAAGAAACATTGTTAGCCAATAAAAATCTTTTGATGTTGTAGACGCTTTTGTGTTCTTTTTCATATATATATATATATTATAAAATAAAAGGAGGCTGGACTGGTGTAATTCCTTAAAGGTTTATTATACTATGAACATTTCAATGACCGGGTTCAGTATGAATCTGGTGACATCATCAGGTATTCAAAATTTAACAAACGAATATAATCCATGGAGCTGAAAAAGCAGAGAGACAAGATGGCGGCTGAATATTTAGCAGTTTCTAGTCCGGTCGGCCGCCCTCAAGTGGTGAACCAACAAACCTAAATATATATATATATATATCATATATATATATGTTGGCCAATGTGTGTGTGTATATATATATTTGTTTCAGTATTATATATATATATATGTGGTTGGTGTTAGGAATGGCGTCCAGTTGTAAAAACCCTGGCCAAATTTACAGTCCAGTCAGAGCATATTCTTTATATGCTTCTTCCACCTCTTATCTTCTATAAATGTTGATACTTATACTTATCTAGCCTTCCATATTATGTATCCTCCTAATGTTCTCGTGACAAAGTTTTGATATTATATTTGTGTTTGAGTTTTGTTATCTACTCTGATGATTCTAACCTTTTGTTAGGATGAAACGATTGTAAGTGATTAAATGCTTTAAACACTCTTTGATTGTCATTTACATTGTATATATCATCATCATCATCATCATCATCAGGTTTAGCGTCCGTGTTCCACGCTTGCATGGGTTTGGACGGGGGTTTTCCCACTTGAGGCAAGAGTGGTTGTCTTGCTCGCATAGGACTGTCTGGCGGGTTTTCTACAGTTGGATGCCCTTCCTAACACCAATCACATTTACAGTGTGGGGCTGGGAGGTTTTTACCATGTTGCCTACACGGCCACATTACAGCGTGGACTGTCTGGCGGGTTTTCTACAGCTGGATGCCCTTCCTAACACCAACCACATTTACAGTGTGGGGCTGGGAGGTTTTTACCGTGTTGCCTACACGGCCACATTTACAGCGTGGACTGTGTGTTTTTTGTCGTGACACCTACACGATCTCATTTGTTTCGGCCTGGATGTTGTGGGACCAACATAACTTTACATTGAAAGGGGCGGTGTGGGTGGGGTGGAGGTGGTGTGTTTTGATAGAGATGCCTACTGACTGTAGTAGGTTTTTACTTTGTATTTAGGTAAGGCGGGTCTTCTCTATTACTGAGTACTGCCAAAGGTCTCGGTCCAGTGACATTGTCTTGGAGAGGTGTAAGCGTGTGAGGTCGGAATTTATCAGCTCGTCCCATGTTTTTCTGGGTCTGCCTACTCCGTGGCTACCGTCTATCTTTATTGCCCTGCACTTTGTTATACAGCTGTCGTCTTTCATGCGCATCACGTGACCGTACCAACGTAGCCTTCTCTCGAGTAAACAACATCTGATCCCTCTTATTTCTAATTTTTTCCTTAGTTCGTTTATGCTTTGCCGTTCACGTATATTACTATTGCACATCCAGCGGAGCATGCAAGCTTCGTTCCTCTCTAGTCTGCGTATATCCTCTGCACACAATGCCCAGGTCTCACTGCCATGCAGCATTGCTGTTCGTATGCAGGCATCGTATAACCTGCCTTTCATTTTTAGGGAGAACCCTCTAGCGGCTAATAGTGGTATAAGCTCTCTGAACTTTTTCCATCCAGTTCTGACTCTAGCTACTGTACTTTCAGAGCACCCTCCCCCACTGCTGATTTTGTCACCCAGGTAACGGAAGCTGTCCACTATTTCTATAGAACCCTCTGCGCAGTTGAAGGAGCTAGTATTTTGTGGGCACTTGCTGCTACTTATTGCACCAGAGCACCGGCCACATGTAAAATCTATGTTCTTAGTTAGCTTACCTGTGATCCCACTACATCTTTTATGCACCCATACTTTGCATTTGGGACATAAAATGGAGTTTCTACCTACGCCTTTCCTACACACTGAGCATGGCCATTTCCCCGATGGGACCGCCGCCTTACTTTCTTTCCTACAAACTAGAACTTTAGTCTTAGCCAGGTTAATTTTAAGGCCTTTTGATTCTAGGCCGTGCTTCCACGTTTGGAATTTCTTCTCTAGTTCGGTCATTGATTCAGCTATGAGCGTTAGATCATCTGCGTATAGGAGTTCCCATGGGCAGCCGGTCTTGAACTCCTCTGTTATAGCCTGAAGGGCAATAATAAATAGTAGGGGGCTAAGAACAGAGCCCTGATGGACACCAACTTTTACGCTAAACTCTTCACTATATTCGTTGTTAATTCTAACCTTACTGACTGTTTCTTTATACATGGCTTGTATAGCTCTCACAAGCCATTCGTCAACACCTAGTTTTCTAAGAGACCACCAGATAATGGAACGGGGGACTCTGTCGAAGGCTTTCTCCAAGTCGACGAAAGCTAAGTATAGGGGTTTACTTTTAGCTAGGTACTTCTCCTGTAGTTGTCGTACAATGAAAAGAGCGTCTGTGGTACTTTTGCCTGATACAAACCCGAACTGCATTTCATCTAGATCAATTCTCTCTCTGATTAGTTGCGCTATTACTTTTTCCGTGACCTTCATGACCTGGTCGATTAATTTAATGCCTCTATAGTTACTCCTATCTAGGGCATCTCCTTTTCCCTTATAGCAGTTAACGATGATGCTGCTACGCCATTCCTTCGGAACAACCCCATTCTGTACGACTTGGTTAACTATCCGGGTGACCATGGTGTGTCCCACCGAACCAGATGCCTTCAGCATCTCAGCAACTATTTCCGAAGGCCCAGCCGCCTTACCCGTCTTCATATCTTTGATTGCCTTACTTATTATACTACCTTCAACTAACACTGCTGGTCCCTCTATTGGATCGATCTGGGGGAGACTGTCTTTCTCCCATTTGTTCTCCTCATTTAGAAGCCTTTCGTAGTGACACTTCCAAGCTACCTTCTTATCAGCGTCGGTGATGGCAAGTATGCCATCATCGTTAAGTACACACTTCTCCCCGACAATATCACGGTTTTCCTTGACACATTGCCTGGCAATCCTGAACACCTCACGTTTTTGGTCCTCACGTTGTAGAACATGCTTGAACTTTCTTTCCTCTGCTTCCCTTCTTGCGAAGTACACTTGTCTCCTAGCTTCCCTCCTGGCCACTTGATAGTCTTCTCTACTTCCCCCATCCCGCCATACTTTCCAAGCCTGCTTTTTGGCCTTAATTGACTCCTCCACCTTACTGTTCCACCACCATGTTACTCTCCTCCTACCTACAGGCCTGCTCCAGCCACAGACTTCATCTGCCGCCGTCAGCAGGTTTGCTCTCAGGAATTCCCACTGTTCCTCTATATTATACGACTCTAATTGCTCTTCCTTACTGTCGAAAGCGTCAAGTAATATGCTTTGAAATTTATTTCTGGCTATGGGGTCCTTTAGCTTCCATATTTTTCTCCTGAGGATAGTCCTCTTCCGCTGTCTAGTACGTCTCGTCCTGACTATGAGGTCGCTAATTATCAGTCTATGTTGGGAGGTGAATTCTTCATGGGGGTGGGATTTAGTGTTAACAACAGACACTCTGTCACGTCTTCTGGTAAGGATATAATCTACCTGGCTTGTGTGTTCCCCCGATCTATAGGTGATCAAGTGATTGTCTCGTTTTTTGAAGTTAGTGTTACAGATAGTTAAGTTATTTGCGTCGCAGAATTCCAGGATTCTGGAGCCTTCCTCATTTCTAGTACCGAACCCATAGCCTCCATGGATTCCGTCATAGCCGTCACAATGTTGTCCAACGTGACCATTTAGGTCGCCTGCAATAACTATATAGTCACTGTCGGTTATTTGGGAGGTAGCGAGCATCAGTGTCTCGTAGAATCTGTCTTTTATAGCGCGGGGCAGTCCGGATTGGGGTGCGTACGCAGATATTACTGTCACCGTAGTTTTATTGAGGACAAGTCTTATTATAATTATTCTGTCGTTCACTCTATTTACGTCTATTATCTTATCTGCCCACTTTTCTGCTACCATGATTCCTACCCCACCCAACCCATTGTCATTTCCCACCCAGAAAAGCTTATAGCATCGTTCTTTACCCACGATGAATCTAGCCGACCCTCCCCTCCACCTGGTCTCTTGAATACAACAAACATCGACCTTCTTACGTTCAAGCATTTCTACAACCTCGTTAGAGCGACCCTTTAAGGTGCCTACATTCATGGTACCAACTCTGAAGTTTTGGATTGCGTTTGGAGGGTGGGAGCGGTGGGGCGCGGGGGGGGATGGGGTTATGTTAGCCATCCTGGGCCGAAACAAGGAGGAGTGCTTGCATTCTCGTCCACGAGGTGAATTTGGCTTTATCTTTGGCATTGTCGCTGAGCGTCCAGATTTTTCTCTCTTCAACTCTCCAGAATTCCGTAGTCCATCCATCATATCGAAAAGCAACCAGTTAAGCGATAGTATGGGCCTCTGACTTATGATTGGTCCACGTAATAATGGTGGTGCGTGGGGGCGGGAGGGAGGGATGATGGGTTGTTAGCGAGAATGTAAGGTTTAAGATAAGATCGCCGTATTTTGGGCATAATTTAACAATAAACGAAAATACAAGATTTGTTTTGTTTAAGAAAATACGATAGAGAAAATGCGGTGATAGGGAAAATATGATTTTTAGAGAAAAGATATGATATAGAATGGTGAAAATATGATATAGTGTGAAATTAGGACATAGAAGTGATTGAATGAATGGGTTCGAATGGAGAGAAGAATCGAGAAAAAAATTTTTGGGCATAATTTAACAATAATAAACGAAAATACAAGATTTGTTTTGTTTAAGAAAATACGATAGAGAAAATGCGGTGATAGGGAAAATATGATTTTTAGAGAAAAGATATGATATAGAATGGTGAAAATATGATATAGTGTGAAATTAGGACATAGAAGTGATTGAATGAATGGGTTCGAATGGAGAGAAGAATCGAGAAAAAAATTTTTGGGCATAATTTAACAATAATAAACGAAAATACAAGATTTGTTTTGTTTAAGAAAATACGATAGAGAAAATGCGGTGATAGGGAAAATATGATTTTTAGAGAAAAGATATGATATAGAATGGTGAAAATATGATATAGTGTGAAATTAGGACATAGAAGTGATTGAATGAATGGGTTCGAATGGAGAGAAGAATCGAGAAAAAATTTTTGGGCATAATTTAACAATAATAAACGAAAATACAAGATTTGTTTTGTTTAAGAAAATACGATAGAGAAAATGCGGTGATAGGGAAAA
>OZ024757.1:2203211-2241460 GCA_964016885.1 Eledone cirrhosa
GAAACTACTTATGGTTCAATCCAGTGTTTAACTCCTCTATAAAAACAAAACTATCTTACACTTTCTTTAAATTGGTTGACAAACACTTCCCTAAAATTCATAAATATCATTAAATCTTTAACAGAAAAACTATCAAACTATCATACTCCACTGCCAACAACATAGAATCGCACATACATAAAATTAACTATAAAAGAATTTATAATACAAGTAACCCGCAAATAAGTACCATAACACCAAATACAAAACATAAGCATATAACATCATCACAACCAAACACACGTCAGAACACATCACCAAAATACATCAACAAACCCAATTCTCAGCCCGCACATAACAATTTACAAAACCATATAGAAGAACCGGCACATAGGAAGGCATTTAAATGTAACTACCATCTACCTGACAATTGCCCATTACAAAATAGATGCCTAGAGTCAAATATAGTATACTATGTACTATAAATTCAGGCAGCTTAGCATAGCGCTACATAGGATCTACAGCTGGGGAGTTTAAGAAAAGGTAGTATGTCCATAGACACTATGAATAACAGGAAGCTCATAAATACAACTCCCGCCAATAAAATCTGGCAACTCAGAGATGCAAACATGGAATATAAAATCAGCTGGACGAAGCTATCAACAGCAACGGCCTATCAAATTGGTATGTCCCACTGTGGTCTTTGTAATATGGAACTTTTCCAAATTTTAAATTACAACAAAATGCTTCTTAACAGTAAAATTGAAAGAACTATTTTCTGTCGGCATAAATCGGCGACCAAATTTGAGAACTTTAGACCAGCTTAATTCCATCTTATCTATTCCATAACCCAAATTGTACCACTTAGATCTATTATAATATCACATTATCACCATCATCACCATTATGATTGTCATCATCTATCAATGAACAACATCAAAACCTCTTATATTTACATTCTTATTTTATATATCTCCATCTTTATATTTCTCTCCCTAAATTTTTTTCATCTCTAGCATTTTATTTTATCATATAATATAACTTACAACTAATTAATTTATTTATTAAATAAACAATACACACATAAATATATTTAACATTATCATATTTATACCTTCATATCTCCCTGTATATTTTAGCCATTCTCAAAAACCAATTCTTCGCACATTTTTACTTTTTTACTTATTTATTTTCATATTTTCATTTTTCATTTTTCACATTGTGTACCATTTTGTATCACATTAGATGTAATTTATTTATTTATTTATTTTTATTTTTATTTACATTTATTTATTTATTAACCTTTATTCATTTATTGCTGATATTATTATTTTCCCCTCTATTTTTCTTTCTATCCTACGTTATTTCTCCTTATGCTTGTCTCTCCTCTTTCTGCCATCATTTCTCCATATATTTTCTTCTCTATATTTTTCTCTGTATTCATTTCTCCTTTTTCTTCTTTCTCTTTTTCCTTTCTTTCCTGTATCTATCTCCCTTTCTTTCTTTTTTTCTCTCTCTATCTTTATTATTAATATTATTATTGATGATGTAATTTGAATTTGTAAATTTGCCGGTTATATATATTTTTTGTAACAGTTTCTGAAGATCTGATCGAGCTAGCATCGTATTTGAAATTGAGTGGCACTGCTTCTAGTGTTCAGCAATTTTTAGACAACTCTATCAGTGAAACAATTGTTTGACTGTAAATAAATCCCTTTTTTTGTATTGTTGACCATGTTATTCTTCACTTTTTCAATTTTATTACTCCAAGATAAACTTACATAGGAATACAAGTGAAATCATAAACTCGTCATCTACGTAAACCTCTTGTTGAGTCAAACAACACTGTACGCTAAAACTATCCATAATAAGAAGTATTCACAACCTCTAACTGAATTACCTATAACAATATTTTGTTATCCCTTATATATATATATATTTCAGACACAAAGACCAACATAATTCCATCTCCCACACCCCTCCCTGCCCCTCTAACCCATCCATCCCAACCTCCCAACCCAACCAATGAGGTTGTAGAGATGCTTGAATGTAAAGAAGTTGATGTTTGTTGTATTCAAGAGACTAAGTGGAGAGAGGGGGGGGGGGGGGGGGTCTGCCAGATTCATCGTGGGTAAAAAAAACGATGCTATAAACTTTTCTGGGTGGGAAATGACAACGGACTGGGTGAAGTAGGAATTATGTTAGCTGAAAAATGGGTAGATAAGGTAATCGACGTAAATAGAGTAAATGACTTAGAGTCGTACAATATAGAGGAACAGTGAGAATTCCTGAAAGCTAACCTGCTGAAGGCGACAGATGAAGTCTGTGGCTGGAGCAGACCTATAGGCAGGAGGAGAGTAACTTGATGGTGGAACAGTAAGGTGGAGGAGTCAATCAAGGCCAAAAAGCAGGCTTGGAAAGCATGGCGGGATGGGGGAAGTAGAGAAGACTATCAAGTGGCCAGGAGGGAAGCTAGGAGACAAGTGTACTTCGCAAGAAGGGAAGCAGAGGAAAGAAAGTTCAAGTATGTTCTACAACGCAGGACCAAAAACGTGAGGTGTTCAGGATTGCTAGGCAATGTGTCAAGGAAAACCGTGATATTGTTGGGGAGAAGTGTGTCCTTAATGATGATGGTGTACTTGCCATCACTGACGCTGATAAGAAGGTAGATTGGAAGTGTCACTATGAAAGGCTACTAAATGAGGAGAATATTTGGGAGAAAGACAGTCTCCCCCACATCGACCCAATAGAGGGACCAGCAGTGCAAGTTGAAGGTAGTATAATAAGTAAGGCGATCAAAGATATGAAGACAGGCAAGGCGGCTGGGCCTTCGGAAATAGTTGCTGAAATGCTGAAAGCATCTGGAACGGTGGGACACACTATGGTCACCCGGATAGTAAACCAAGTCATACAGAATGGGGTCGTTCCGAAGGACTGGCGTAGCAGCATCATCATTAACTGCTACAAAGCTACAAAGGTAAAGGAGATGCCCTAGATAGGGGAAACTATAGAGGCATTAAATTAATTGACCAGGTCATGAAGGTCACAGAAAAGTAATAGTGCAACTAATCAGAGAGCGAATTGATCTAGATGAAATGCAGTTCGGGTTTCTGTCAGGTAAAAGTACCACAGACGCTCTTTTGTTGACTTGGCTTTTGTTGACTTGGAGAAAGCCTTTGACAGAGTCCCTCGCTCCATTATCTGGTGGGCTCTTAGAAAACTAGGTGTTGATGAATGGCTTGTGAGAGCTATACAAGCCATGTATAAAGAAACAGTCTCCAAGGTTAGAATTAACAACGAATATAGTGAAGAGTTTAGCGCAAAAGTTGGTGTTCATCAGGGCTCCGTCCTTAGCCCCCTACTATTTATTATTGCCCTTCAGGCTATAACAGAGGAGTTCAAGACCGGCTGCCCATGTGAACTCCTATACGCAGATGATCTAACGCTCATAGCTGAATCAATTGTTGAAGAAATTCCAAACATGGAAGCATGGCCTAGAATCAAAAGGACTTAAAATTAACCTTTCTAAGACTAAAGTTCTAGTTTGTAGGAAGGAAAATAGGGCACTGGTCCGATTTGGGAAATGGAAATGCTCAGTGTGTAGGAAAGGAGTAGGTACAAACTCCATTTTATGTCCCAAATGCAAAGTATGGGTGCATAAAAGATGTAGTGGGATCACAGGTAAGCTAACTAAGAATATAGATTTCACATGTGGCCGGTGCTCTGGTGCAATAAGTAGCAGCAAGTGTCCACCAAATACTAGCTCATTCCATTGCACAGATGGTTCTATAGAAATAGTGGACACCTTCCGTTACCTGGATGACAAAATCAGCAGTGGGGGAGGGTGCTCTGAAAGTACTGTAGCTAGAGTCAGAACGGGATGAAAAAGTTCAGAGAGCTCATACCACTATTGGCCGCTAAAGGGTTCTCTCTAAAAATGAAAGGCAGGCTGTACGATGCCTGCATACGAACAGCAATGTTACATGGCAGTGAGACTTGGGCATTGTGTGCAGAGGATATACGCAGACTGGAGAGGAACGAAGTTTGCATGCTCCGTTGGATGTGTAATAGTAATATAGTGAACGGCAAAGCATAAATGAACTAAGGGAGAAATTAGGAATAAGAGGGATCAGATGTTGTTTACTCGAGAGAAGACTACATTGGTATGGTCACGTGATGCGCATGAAAGACGTAAGACGACAGCTGTATAAAAAAGTGCAGGGCGATAAAAATAGACGGTAACCACGGAATAGGCAGACCCAGAAAAACCTCGGACGACTTGATAAATTCCGACCTCACACACACACCTACACCTCTCCAAGACAATGTCACTGGACCAAGATCTTTGGCGCTACACAGTAATACAGAAGACCCGCCTTGCCTAAGTACAAAGCGAAACCTAGTCAGTAGGCACCTCTTAACAAAAATACACCCCCGTCCCACTACCCCCACCTCATCCCCACCACCCCTTTCGATGTATAAATGAGATAATGAGATCGAGATCGTGTAGGTGTCACGAGAAAAAACACAGTCCACGCTGTAATGTGGCCGTGTAGGTAACACGGTAAAAAGTTCCCTCCCAGTTCCACACTGTAATGTGGTTGGTGTTAGGAATAGATAGTCCTATATGAGCGAGACATGGTCGAGTCCTATATGAGCGAGACACGGTCCCCCGACCAAACCTTGCCTCAAGTGGGACAACTCCTGTCTAACCGATGCTAGCGTGGAAAATGGACGTTAAACGAAGATGAAGATGATGATGATGATATATATATAAAAGTTTGATGAACAGTCAGACAAAATTTATCCAATTCTTTTCCTCCTTAGTCCGTAGAAATCACACAGATAAATAATCAATTAAACGGAGTTAAGTTTAAAATGTAACTTTGAAGAAATAACAGATAAATGTTACCAATGTTCCTTTATGAGGAACAGTCAGATAAAACTTACCTAGTCTTTCCTCTTAGTCCGTAGAAATTAACTAGATAAATAATTAATTAAACGGAGCTAACTCTAAATTGTAAGTTTGAAGAAAAAAATATAGATAAACTTTACCAAAAATTCTCCCAGTCCAGACTATCGATAGTTTCATTTGTACTCTGTGGAAATGTCTAATCATGGTATTAACCTAGTTTTTCAAGAGACTCCCTCGGTTAGGACTAAAGTTTCCAAATTGATTGCCGTCAGTAACCAATTCAAAAGGGGTGAAAATGTGGCTAGCGGTCAAAGTAGAAGGGTTTGAAGGATAGGCAGGATGGCAGGTAGGTTCATTGCTAGAGGAAGCAGTTAGTTACTGCCTAAGGCTTACTCAAACGTAAGGGAATATAGAACAAATTCATAAGGACACACACACATATATATATAGTCCAATGTGTATATATATATATATATATATATATATATAGTCCAATATGTATATATATATATATATATATATAGTCCAATATGTATATATATAAATATATAGTCCAATGTGTATATATATAAATATATAGTCCAATGTGTATATATATAAATATATAGTCCAATGTGTATATATATAAATATATAGTCCAATGTGTGTGTATATATATATATATATATATATATATAGTCCAATGTGTATATATATATATATATATATATATATATACACACATTGGACTATATATATATATATATATATATATATATAGTCCAATGTGTATATATATATATATATATATATATATATATATATATATATATATAGTCCAATGTGTATATATATATATATATATATATATATATATATATATATAGTCCAATGTGTATATATATATATATATATATATATATATATATATATATATATAGTCCAATGTGTATGTATATATATATAGATATATATAGTCCTATATATATATATATATATATATAGCCCAATGTGTGTGTGTGTGTATATGTATATATATATATATATATGGAGGCACATGGCTTAGTGGTTAGAGCATTGGCCTTGCAATCGAAAGGTTGTGAGTTCAATTCTCAGACCGAGTGATGTGTTGTTTCCTTGAGCAAGACACTTTATTTCACATTGCTCCAGTTTACTCAGCTGTAGAAATGAGATAATAGGGACTGGGGTCCATATCATTCCACTGCAAAGTGGTCGTGGAGGTGCCACGGCAAAAAAAAGCACCCAGCACTCACTGTAAATGAGGTTGGTGTTAGGAAGTGCATCCGGCTGTAGAAATCAAGCCAGAATCAGTTCCCGTCCCACCCTTGCAAGCAGGAAAAAAGCGGACATAAAATGGATGATGATGATGTATATATATATATATATATAGGGAGCTACTGCCACTGCTAGCTGCAAAAGGCTTTTCCCTCAAAATGAAAGGCAGACTGTATGATGCGTGTATACGAACAACAATGTTACATGGTAGTGAGACCTGGGCGCTGTCTGTAGAAGACTTGCGTAGATTAGAAAGAAACGAAGCCTGCATGCTCCGATGGATGTGTAATAGTAATATACGCGAATGGCAAAGCATAAATGAATTGAGAGAGAGACTGAGCATAAGAGGAATCAAATGGTGTGTGGAGGAGAGGCGGTTGCGTTGGTATGGACATGTGATGCGTATGAAGGATGACAGCTGCATAAAAAGGTGCAGAGCACTAGAAGTCAATGGTCTTCACCGTGGAGTGGGGAGACCCAAGAAGACCTGGGATGAGGTGATAAAAGCCGACCTTACATATTACACCTCACGACCGTGACCTCTAGCGTCACACAGTAATACAGAAGACCCGACCCCCCCACAGGTACAAGCCAAAGCTGAAGCATATAGACAATATGCCCCCACACCCTCCCACTGCAAAGTGGTTGTGGAGGTGCCACGCGAAAAAACACCCAGCACTCACTGTAAATGAGGTTGGTGTTAGGAAGGGCATCCAGATGTAGAAATCAAGCCAGAATCAGTTCCCATATGAGCAAGCCATGATCAGCCAACCGGACACTGCCCACACAGGACAACCTGTCTAACCCATGCTAGCATGGAAGAACGGACGTAAAACGATGATGATGATGATGATGATACATAGTCCAATGTATATATACATATATATTGTCCAATGTATATATACATATATAGGCCAAAGTGTATATATATATATATATATATATATATAGTTCAATGTATATATGTATATATATATATATACATATATAGTCCAATGTGTATATACATATATAGTCCAATGTGTATAACTGTTCTCTACCTACCATCCCACACATCTTCCTCTTTCTCAGCCAATTTCAGAACAAGATGAAGAACTGAAGTTTCCTGTATTGTGGCACTCTGCAAGTTGATCCCTTTGTCAAGAATTCGGTTTACTTTGCGAACATCAAAATGACAAATGGCTTCTTCGAGATCAGTTTGGTAAGGGCAGGACATGTCAAATTTACCACATTCAAATAGAGCATCCTGAAAGAAATATAAAAATATATGTAAGGATAGGATGGAAGAAGTTTAGAGAACTGAGCTCATTGTTGACAATAAAAGGTTTCTCTTGATGTGCTAAGGGAAGGCTGTATGATGCCTGTGTGTGAAGTGTGATGCTACATGGTGGTGAGACATGGGGTGTGATGCTACATGGTAGTGAAATATGGGCTGTGATGCTACATGGTGGTGAAACATGGACTGTGACTGGAGAGGACATGTCGAGGCTGGAGAGAAATGAAGCCACCATGCTTTGTTGGATGTGCCATGTAAATATGAGAGAAAGGCAGAGTTTGGATGAACTGAGGGAGAAGCTGGGTTTAAGAGGAATCTGAGGTGGTGTACAGGAGAGAAGACTGTGTTGGTATGGACATGTGATGTATATGGACAAAGACTGATGGGTGGAGAAATACCAGGAAATCCCAGTGGAAGGAAGTTGCAGTAGAGGAAGATCTGGGCAGAGGTGGTGAGAGCTGATCTTAAATCACTGAGACTGGAAGAGGAGATGATGAAGGAACATGACAAGTGGAGAGATGGTGTGTTGAGAAGGACCTGTCCAACCCATGCAAGTGTGGGAAAATGGTCGTAAAAATGATGATGATGTTGATGATGATGATGATCCATTTATTATGGCTAAATAGTGAGTCTTGTTACTCTGGAGTTTCACCTGGGCACACACAGGGTCGTCTCACATGACCCTGTGTGTGTTTAACTGAAACTCCAGAGTAACAACACTCACTACTTAGCCCTAATAAATAAATATTTAAACTCTACTTCGGTATTGAGTTCTCTTTTCTCTCATACATCAACTACAGATAGATAAAAATATACAAGGATCGACTTAAAAGTTCATAGGCTGACTAAGATACTCTCATGGAATGACCAAATGAGGTTTATTTTTCAACATAGGCCTTGGAAAGAAACAATATAGTTACTAATAAGAAGAATTGAAATTAAAGTATGCAAGATTTCACAGCTCTAGCATCACTCCATATTCAGACTAGCCTCATATCATCTCTTAAAGTCTGTTCTCCCTGCTAGCGAGGGTTGGACAGATCATCACAGACTTAAGTCTGTACTCAAGTAAAGCTACTGACACCTTTGAAGGGCCAAAAACCTGCATCTTGCTTACCTATGTTCTCCGACATTACCAAGTATTTTGGTAATACAGAAGACCTGCCTTCCCATCTGCATGGGTTCAAGCAGGCATGCCAAACTGAGGGGCCCCCAAGGGCCACATGGGTCACACATGTGTTATCTGAGGGCCACACATGACAACTAATTGCGCACATTACAACTATTTTTTTCCCTTTTATATTACAAAGATAAAACATTCTCACGCTGTAAAAGTCTTTGTGCAGGCCGCAGGTGTGCTTGTAAAGGGTCGCATGTTTGACATGCCTGGGTTGAAGCATACATGTAGTATACACCACCTTCCCCTCAATCACCCCTTCCATACACCTCCCCCGTCCTAACACTGTCCCTCACATGCTCATATACCTCTCCCACCCAAGTCCCTAGTTGACACTGTAAAGTAGTCACGTAGGTGTCACAACAAAAAGCACCCAGTTCACCCTGTAAAGTTGTCATGTAGGTGTCACAACAAAAAGCACCCAGTCCACACTGTAAAGTAGTCACTTAGGTGTCACAACAAAAAGTACCCAGTCCACCCTGTAAAGTGGTCATGTAGGGGTCACAACAAAAAGGACCCAGTCCACTCTGTAAAGTAGTCACGTAGGTGTCACAACAAAAAGCACCCAGTTCACCCTGTAAAGTAATCATGTAGGTGTCACAACAAAAAGTACCCAGTCCACACTGTAAGGTGGTAATGTAGGTGTCACAACAAAAAGCACCCAGTCCACCCTGTAAAGTGGTCATGTAGGTGTTACAACAAAAAGCACCCAGTCCACTCTGTAAAGTAGTCACGTAGGTGTCACAACAAAAAGCACCCAGTTCACCCTGTAAAGTAGTCATGTAGGTATCACAACAAAAAGCACCCAGTCCACTCTGTAAAGTGGTCATGTAGGTGTCACAACAAAAAGTACCCAGTCCACACTGTAAAGTGGTCTTGTAGGTGTCACAACAAAAAGTACCCAGTACACACTGTAAAGTGGTAATGTAGGTGTCACAATAAAAAGTACCCAGTACACTCTGTAAAGTGGTCATGTCGGTGTCACAACAAAAAGTACCCAGTACACACTGTAAAGTGGTCTTGTAGGTGTCACAACAAAAAGCACCCAGCCAATCACACTGTAAAGTGGTCATGTAGGTGTCACAACAAAAGGCACCCAGTCCACTCTGTAAAGTGGTCATGTAGGTGTCACAACAAAAAGTACCCAGTCCACACTGTAAAGTGGTAATGTAGGTGTCACAACAAAAAGTACCCAGTCCACACTGTAAAGTGGTCATGTAGGTGTCACAACAAAAAGTACCCAGTACACACTGTAAAGTGGTCATGTAGGTGTCACAACAAAAAGTACCCAGTACACACTGTAAAGTGGTAATGTAGGTGTCACAATAAAAAGTACCCAGTACACTCTGTAAAGTGGTCATGTCGGTGTCACAACAAAAAGTACCCAGTACACACTGTAAAGTGGTCTTGTAGGTGTCACAACAAAAAGCACCCAGCCAATCACACTGTAAAGTGGTCATGTAGGTGTCACAACAAAAGGCACCCAGTCCACTCTGTAAAGTGGTCATGTAGGTGTCACAACAAAAAGTACCCAGTCCACACTGTAAAGTGGTAATGTAGGTGTCACAACAAAAAGTACCCAGTCCACACTGTAAAGTGGTCATGTAGGTGTCACAACAAAAAGTACCCAGTACACACTGTAAAGTGGTAATGTAGGTGTCACAACAAAAAGTACCCAGTACACACTGTAAAGTGGTCTTGTAGGTGTCACAACAAAAAGTACCCAGTACACACTGTAAAGTGGTAATGTAGGTGTCACAACAAAAAGTACCCAGTACACACTGTAAAGTGGTCATGTAGGTGTCACAACAAAAAGTACCCAGTACACACTGTAAAGTGGTAATGTAGGTGTCACAACAAAAAGTACCCAGTACACACTGTAAAGTGGTCATGTAGGTGTCACAACAAAAAGTACCCAGTACACACTGTAAAGTGGTAATGTAGGTGTCACAACAAAAAGTACCCAGTACACACTGTAAAGTGGTCATGTAGGTGTCACAACAAAAAGTACCCAGTACACACTGTAAAGTGGTAATGTAGGTGTCACAATAAAAAGTACCCAGTACACACTGTAAAGTGGTCATGTAGGTGTCACAATAAAAAGTACCCAGTACACACTGTAAAGTGGTCATGTAGGTGTCACAATAAAAAGTACCCAGTACACACTGTAAAGTGGTCTTGTAGGTGTCACAAAATGTCATCCAGCTGTAGAAACTAAGCCAAAATCAGTTCTGTATGAGCAAGACACAGTCCTCTGATCTGAATTGTCTCACAGTGGCACAGCTCGTCTAACCCATGCTAGTGTGGGAAATGGAAGTTAAATGGTGATGATGATGACTCTAGGTAGGCCAGAGACCCTCACCTCACTTATAAATGACTCCCTAACTCTACTCAGGGGGATTTTATCATGGCACCAATGTTAGGGAAGTTGTCATGTCTTGGACACAACCAAAGAGCCTTGACCTATTGGTTGACAGGGTTTCTACAGTTGGATGCTCTTCCTATCAACAACAACTTTACAGAGTGTACTGGGTGCAGGTGCCATGTAGATCAGGTATGTCAAACATATGGCCTGCGGGCGCATGTGACCTTTTACAAGCCCACCTGCGGCCAGCACAAAGGTTTTTAGGGCGTGAGCATGTTTTATCTTCGTAATATAAAATTAAAAAAATTAGTCGTAATGTGTGCAATTAGTTGTGGGTGGTCCTCAGACAACACGTGTGACCCATGTGGTCCTCAGACAACACGTGTGACCCATGTGGCCCTCAGACAACACATGTGACCCATGTGGTCCTCAGACAACACGTGTGACCCATGTGGCCCTCAGACAACACACATGTGACCCATGTAGCCCTCGGAGGATCCCCAGTTTGACATGCCTGATATAGATGACCAACACTAGGGAGGTTGTCATGTCTTGGACACAACGGAAGGATCCTCTCAACTGCCTCAGCCATGGTTATTACAATGGGGGGGGGGGACTGAACAGTGATGGTGAGAATAGCTAGAGTGGGGTGGGGTGGGTACCGAGGAGTGATAGTGGGAGGTGGGGGGTATAAATGGGAGTTTATAAATGGAGGTGGGGTATAAATGGGAGTTTATAAATGGAGGTGGGGTACAAATGGGAGTTTATAAATGGAGGTGGGGTATAAATGGGAGTTTATAAATGGAGGTGGGGGTATAAATGGGAGTTTATAAATGGATGTGGGGTATAAATGGGAGTTTATAAATGGATGTGGGGTATAAATGGGAGTTTATAAATGGATGTGAGGTATAAATGGGAGTTTATAAATGGAGGTGGGGTATAAATGGGAGTATATAAATAGAGGTGGGGGTATAAATGGGAGTTTATAAATGGGAGTATATAAATGGGAGTTTTAAAGTGAGTCTTCACCAGCAGAACCTGTCTCTAATCTTCACAGTCGTTTGTCATCTGTTGTGAAGGATAAGGTCTCTCTTCCCTACCTCATCCCATGTTTTCCTCAGTCTGCCTCTTCCCCAAGTCCCAGCCACGGTGATATCACTGCATTTCTTTATATAGCTGCTACCTTCCATATAGCTCACATGTCCACACCAGAGCAGTCCTCTCAGTTGCTCACTACATCCAATTCTCCTTACGCCAAGTTTTTCGACATTCTTCACACATCAGGGCAGAGCAGCCTCCACCAATTCGTTGATTAACCAAACTAGACACAACACATAAACTGACAACAGTCAAACCCCTGGACATATCAGCAGTGCTCCAGCATGGTCTGAAGAATACACACATCATATATATATATATAACCGTCGGGGTCCTGACCCTTTTCCTATATATATATATATATATATATATTATGTGTTAGGTAATTCCGAAGGAAAAGCAAAGGAAAAAAGTATGCTCTATGTATAGAACAGAGCTATTTAATTTGTTGTTCACTTTCTAATATATATATATATGTGTGTGTATATATATATATTGAAGATCGATAGGCGTGATTCGAGGCAATTTGACTGTACACACACACACACATATATATATATATATATATATATATATATATATATATACATATATATATATATATATATACACATATATATATATATATACACATATATATATATATACACACACACACGTATATCTCTTTTACCAGACATCAGGCTGAGGCCATACACACACACACATGTATGTATATAGATCGATACATACCAGTATAATGTAAATAAAGACATCTATATATAATGAAGTGCATATAACCGTATATATACATATTTATAACTATATAAAGGACATCGTCTCTCGACAGTTATATTTAAGTAGAGACTTAGGTAGGTATCGAACTCGCTGTTGGTATTTCCCCAGTAAGGTATCTTACCTCGATTTCCTCCCGTAGGTCTCTGTAGGAGAACATAGTCAACGTAGAAAGGTTTCAGACAAATATTTACAAAAACAACAATGGGGAAAGACAGGAGAGTTACAAGTCATTTAGAGTTACTTCCCTTCCCTTGTGTTCGTTTTATTAATAAAAATTAAAAAAAATCGTAAACAAATCTATTTCAAATAACAACACTAAAGATATTTAAACAGGGAAAATGAAGGGAAGGGCCGGGCTTTGGGGTCACAGAGGAATGGGAGGAGGTAGGGAAGGGTGAAGGGCTCTGATGTCACAGAAGAATATGAGGAGGTGGGGAGGGCAGAACTCTGGGGTCACAGAATGAGAGGGGGGGTGAAGGACAGTAGGGTCACAGAATGGGAGGAGAAGGGGAGGGTGATGACTCTAGGGTCACAGAATGGGTGGGGTAGGGAAGGGTGGTGGGCTCTGGGGTCACAGAATGGGAGGGGTAGGGGAGGGTGATGGGCTCTAGGGTCACAGAATGGGAGGAGTAGAGGAGGGTGATGGGCTCTAGGGTCACAGAATGGGAGGGGAAGGGGAGGGTGAAGGACTCTAGGGTCAAAGAGGAATGGAAGGGGTAGGGGAGGGTGATGGGTTCTGCAGTCACAGAAGAATGGGATGGGGTAAGAGAGGGTGATGGGCTCTAGTCCTAGGGCGTGGTGGTGTTGGGGCTGCCTCCCCACGGACAAAATCGCAAAAGCATTTCAGCAGACACCCGCCAGCAACACCCGCTGCAACAGCCACCCCACCTCGTTCCGATCTTGTGGAGGAGCTCGGCAGTATGGGGTCCTAGTACCCCTGAGGTCTCGACGGTGACCCGTATGAAGAGGAAGTGGCCGGACATTCCTCGGTATTTGCTTCCCCTATATCTCCATCATTTTAGTCACAGTTTGTGTGTGATGTTAGTCTGTATGTGTGTGTTGCATTCAAGGTTGGATTTAGACCCTGAGGGGGGGGGGGGTCACCACCGGTTTTGGGGTCCCCTCATATACGAAAAATTAGAATGCACAGCAACTCCCCAATTTCTCATATGAAAGTTAGCTTGGTGCAAGTAATTGGATTTGAGAAGTTATACATACAGGTATTAAATTAAAAATGTCTAACCACCCTAAAACTAAAAATCCCGAATGAGGGCACACATAAATTGCTACGGGCATCACTGGTGGGGTCCCTAACTCCAGGGGACTCGGAGAAGTTGTTCCCTTTATCACACCCCATTAAATTCGGCCCTGGTTGCATTTATATATCTGTGTTTATTTTCTATATGTGTTTGTGTGTGTGTGTGGGTGTGTCTGTGTGGGTGTGTGTGTATGTATTCGTGTGTTTATGTGTGTGTGAGGTGTGTGTGTGTGTGTGTGTGTTTTTTTTTATGTCTGTGGGTATGTATGTATGTCTGTATGTGTGTGTGAGGTGTGTATGTGTGTATGTATGTGTGTGTGTCTGCATGTGTGTATGTGAGGTGTATGTGTGTGTATGTGTATGTGTCTGTATGCGTGAGGTATCTGTATATTTCCCCATTGTTAACATATTCAAGCCTCTTATTCACAGTTAAACAACTTTAATAATTGTTCACAATTCTTTCAGAATAAAAACACATATATAAAAACATATAAAAACATAACAATTACAAATAACTATTTCTTCCAATCTGTGACGTTTGGCAGAGCTGTGGTGCTGACAGCGAGGTTCTTGTTATCATTGGCAGCTCACCTTACTGAGATGTCAGGTGATGTCTGTGAGGATGCTTGGCTGTTTCAGTGTCTTAGCCTCGCCATCACCTGGTCTTACTGAGGTGTCAGGTGATGTCTGTGAGGGTGTTTGGTTGTTTCTGTATCTTAGTCTCGCCCTCACCCGGTCTTACCGAGGTGTCAGGTGATGTATGTGAGGGTGTTTGGCTGTTTCAGTGTCTTAGCCTCGCCATCACCCAGTCTTACCCAGATGTCAGGTGAAGTCTACGAGGGTGTTTGGCTGTTTCAGTGTCTTAGCCTCGCCATCAACTGGTCTTACCGAGGTGTTAGGAGATGCCTGTAGAGAGGGTGCTTAGTTATTTCAGTGTCTTAGCCTCGCCCTCACCCGGTTTAACTAGTTTGCTTTCAACTTCGATGATCAATAATGTAGATCTTATTTTGTCTTCATCCGCTTGGCTGAAATACTGAATTCTTAATTTCTGTACTATTTAAGTTAAAGTCTGTCTTAAGCCATTACTTTGCTTTACTGAGGTGTCAGGTGATGTCCCCTGGTGAGGGTGTTTCGTTATTTCAGTGTCTTAGCTTCGTCATCACCTGGGGTAATGCTGCCAGTGTGTTGGCTTGCATCAAAAAGTTCCGTGACCCTTGTGGTGTGTGACCTATTGTCACACTTTCTGGTGAATTGGTGGTTGTTTTTCTTTTTGCTTCCTTTTCTCTCGCTCTGATCATATATTTTGGTGTTATATTTGTGAGGTTCCTAGCAATAATTAATTGTATTTATTATATGTGTATGTTTCCTGCACTGTCCATCATTCATGGGTGGTTTTCCATTACAACATCAAATTGTCGAGCCATCCCCGAACCAAATCTATCCCCTATTCTCTGTTTGTGTTCACCGTAGCTCTGTTGTCTTATATAACTAATTCTGCAATCAACACCTGATGAAATCGCCTAAGTCTTGCATCATGAAACTGGGCCATTGAAATACGTATAATGTTTTCACGGAATTAAAATTTTGAAGAAAATTTCCAGTCCGGCCTTCTGTTATTAATGAGTTCAAATCCTGCCGAGGTTAACTTTGCTTTGATCCTTACGGGGTCGATAAAATAAAGTACCAGTAATGTACTGAGGTAATTTCTGGTCTTGTGCTAAATTGTAGAAACAATTATATATATATATATATATATATATATATATATATATATATATATATATATATATAGTTAAAAGAATAGAGGTGTAACACACAAGTTATTATATATTGGTAAACGGAATAGAAAATGCGGACAAATTGTTCACAGTGAAAAATAGTTTAATTAGGAATAAATGAGAATTAGTAATTGTATTGGTTAGTATTCAGTTTTAAGTTTTACCGGTTGCGCACTTCTAAATGCTTTTCAAAAATAATTTTGAGATAGAGCGTCCGTGATGTTTGCTCTGATCTGATTAGTTTTGGGAATTCTACCTGTTTTTATGTTAAAAAAGTGGCTCCAGCGCTATTAAAATTGGTTTTTGCGCCAATTCGTGTTGCAAAAATTCTTGTGGTCAAAACAATTTTGATTGGTCGGTAGAGGTCATGTGAATGTAAAAAATTGATTTTGCGCCAAGACTGAGAAATGACTCTTTCACAACAAATATGTGTGTGTGTGTGTGTAGTAGTAGTAGTAAAGTGTTCGTTGTTGTGATAATGGTTAGCAGGGATGTGTGTGCGAACTGCAGCCTGTTGACAGTTCAAATGCCTATTAAGACAAGTGTGTGTGTATAGCAGAGTGGTAGAGGGATGGTCAGTAGGAATGTGTCTGTAAGTGAGTGGGGGATATTTTAACATGTCAAAAGATATTTTTCAGCTCTTGTCTTATACGGAGAAGTGTGTGTGTGTGTGTGTGTGTGTGTGTGTGTGTGTGTGTGTGTGTGTGTGTGTGTGTGTGTGTGTGTGTAGCAGAGTAATTCGTGGTAGAGCGATGGTCAGTAGGAATGTGTCTGTAAGTGAGTGGGGGATATTTTAACATGTCAAAAGATATTTTTCAGCTCTTGTCTTATACGGAGAAGTGTGTGTGTGTGTGTGTGTGTGTATAAGTCTCTTTGTATGTTAATGTACGCGTGTGTATGTGTGTGTGTATATATGTGTGTGTGTGAGAATGTGTGTGTGTGTGTGTGGGTGGGTGGACCAGTATTTTTTTCCCTGGTAAAATGGTGTACATTATTCGATATTTTCAGTAAAATCGATTCTCTCAATAGAACACCAAAAACCTTAACAATAAAAGGTGTGAAATGATATTCACTATATATATATATATATATATACATATATTCACTATATATATATACATATATATATATATATATTTTTGTGTTGCACCATAGAACATGTGTGTTTACGTATGTCATTGTGTTTATATGTGGGTAGAGATGTGTGCTGATGTAGGTATGTATGTTGACGTGTGTATGTTGTGGGTTCGTCTTAGGGAGAAGTGTTTAGACGGGGTCCGTCTGCTAACAATTATTACAACAACGAACACTTTACTACTACTACTACACACACACACACACACACACACACACACACACACACACACACACACATATTTGTTGTGAAAGAGTCATTTCTCAGTCTTGGCGCAAAATCAATTTTTTACATTCACATGGCCTCTACCGACCAATCAAAATTGTTTTGACCACAAGAATTTTTGCAACACGAATTGGCGCAAAAACCAATTTTAATAGCGCTGGAGCCACTTTTTTAACATAAAAACAGGTAGAATTCCCAAAACAAATCAGATCAGAGCAAACATCACGGACGCTCTATCTCAAAATTATTTTTGAAAAGCATTTAGAAATGCGCAACCGGTAAAACTTAAAACCAAAACTGAATACTAACCAATACAATTACTAATTCTCATTTATTCCTAATTAAACTATTTTTCAATTTGTCAGCATTTTCTATTCCGTTTACCAATATATATATATATATATATATATATATATATATATATATATATATATATATATATATATAAATAAGAGTATTGAAACGACCTAAAGAAATATATATATATATATATAAAAAAGATGAAATCGAAAATGCAACTGGAGTCTTATTTAAAAAAGAAAATATATATTTATTTGGTTCCTTACCGGTTCTGCAGTTCTTCTGCTTTTCAAAAGTAGAGTTGAGATGGAGGGTCTGTGGTTTTTCTCAGAGATGTGAGAAAAATCACAGACCCTCCATCTCAACTCTACTTTTGAAAAGCAGAAGAACTACGAAACCGGTAAAGGAACCAAATAAATATATATATATCTTTTTAAATAAGATTCCAGTTGCATTTTCGATTTCATCTTTTTTTCTTTATACTTTCACTCGTGTAGGACACCTCGGTTATTTTTCATTTTGTAAAAAAAACCTCACTTTCTAATATATATATATATATATATATATATATATATATATATATATATATATATATATATATATATAGTAATAATAATAAAATTGAAGACTAAAATCCAAAGAGGGCTCGATAAGGAAAATATATATCAAATATATAAGAACTGTAGAGCAAATATTTATTAAAATAACAGATTAAAGTTTAAGCAAAGAATCGCTGCTTTCACCCTTAACGGGATCTTCATTTGTTGGTTTAACCCACCATATAATATGGAGGTGGCCACACCATTAGCTAAGATCTTTCTTTCCCTTATTATGAAGCATTTTCCCCCTACACATAAATATAGTAAAATTTTTAATAGAAATACTATTAAAATTTCTTACTCTACGACTCCTAACCTTGCACATAACATCACAACTTCAAATTTAGCTAAACTACCTAGCCGTAGGAACACGTGCAACCCTGTAGTTAGTACTAACTGTAATTGTAGGAATCGGGCTGATTTCCCCCTATCCGGGAAATACCTCTCTAGTAACATTGTCTACAAATGTAAGGTTGTAACACCCACGTCCCGTAGGGCCTACATAGGGTTAACCGCCAATAGTTTCAAGCAGCGTCTTTACATGCATACCCATTCTTTTCGTTACCCTCTAAGAAGGAATATGACGTCACTTTCAGCTTATATCTGGAGTCTAAAAGACAACCACACCCAATATAAGTTACACTGGGAGATCCTAGCTAGGGCTAGATCGTATAACGGAAATAAAAGACCATGTGACCTCTGCGCCGCTGAGGCCCTGGAAATACTCTACGCTACAGACCACATCTTAAACAAAAAATCTGAGGCAATTTCGGCTTGTAAACATAAATTGCACAAAACTTTCCTGTATTACAGCCCCACGTTATACCCTAACGGATAGCACGATCTATACATTTACGTCTTGATGTGGGAGCTAAGTATATGTTTTGTTTATTCCTTTACTTATTTGCATAGGTAAGTATATATTACCCGTATGTTTTGTGAAGGTATGTATACCTTCTCGTACGTATATTTGACCGTTATAGCGTATAATTTTTACATATTCTGGTATTTAGGGTTTGGCTATGTGTATACGGGAGTTTTGCGTCCGCGTGAGTGTGCAGGTTCGTACGTATGGTGGGTGTGTGTATATGTGTACTTCTTGTTTTAGTTGACTTATGTCTCCGAACATTCGTGTATTTATATGTAGGCATGCGTGTGCGCTTGTTATATACGTATTTATTTACTTATATAATTATTTATTTATTTGTACACAAACATACACACACACACATATTTATATGTGCGTGGTTTTGTATACCCATGGTAAGGTTTTGCGTATGCTTGTGTATGTACGTATCTGTTTGCGTGTATGTATTTATTTGTTTCTATTACTTCTGTATTGTATTTATTTACTTTGTTCTTAACTCTGTAGCGGAGATTCATTTGGTCTCCTAGTTAGAATTTTAGTCTACGATTTCTGCTCTACCATTTACGTGGTTTTGTCTTTGCGTGCTATTGTTCTCCACGCTCCACATATGACGTTTCTTCGATCATTGCCAGAGAACGTCTCTATGCACCACCTAAGAGAACATTAGTCTACGACCTCTTTTATACCATAAACGTGGTTCTGTCTTTGTGCGTAATTGTTTTTCACCGCTCCTATTAATGACGTATTATTCGTTTTTTCCCGTTCTTTGCCAGCGAACGTTTCCACGAACCAAAGTATCGTCTTCCTGTCTTCCTCCGGTTGCAACGTTTTTTGAAATATCCACTTCTACGTTTACAGATTGACTTTGTTAGTTTCAGAAGATCCCGTTAAGGCTGAAAGCAGCGATTCTTTGCTTAAACTTTAATCTGTTTTTTAAATATATATATATATATATATATATATATATATATATATATATATATATATATATATATATATATATATATATATATATATATATATATATATATATATGTATATATATATATATATATATGTATATATATATGTATATATATATAGAGAGAAATGGTTTCTACAGGACTAGAACTGTTTCATTCAAAAGAAATCATCAGGCTTTCCTGATAATTTCCTTCGAATGAAATAGTTCTAGTCCTGTAGAAGTCATTTCTATATTACATATTTATACTGTGCTATGCCTTACTTACTGTGGTTACCCCCTATTGAACTCGGGATACACTCACACACAAACACACACACACATATAATACTTCCAAGGGATTTGCACCTAGAAAGTTCCCTCGCGAGGCACGAGTCTGTGCAAGGTTGTTTGAAGAAGACAAATAGTCACCCATAGCACCCTCCCCTCCCCACACCACCAATGTTGTCCAAGAGAAAGGTGATGGATGATACAGCTTGGATCCAGAGACTGCAACTCATTTCTGCACCATGTTTACATTATATATACACAATATATAAACTCCATACACTATATATACACTATATATACACAATATATAAACTCCATACACTATATATACACTATATATACATAATATATAAACTCCATACACTATATATACACTATATATACACAATATATAAACTCCATACATTATATATACACAATATATAAACAATATATACACAATATATAAACACCATAGATTATATATACACTATATATAAACTCCATACATTATATATACACTATATACACAATATATAAACTCCATACACTAGATATACACAATATATACACTATATATACACACTATATAAACTCCATACACTGTATATACACAATATATACACAATATATAAACTCCATACATTATATATACGCTATATATACACAATATATAAACTCCATACATTAAATATACACTATATATACACAATATATACACAATATATAAACTCCATACACTATATATACACAATATATACACAATATATAAACTCCATACACAATATATACACAATATATACACAATATAAACACTATATATAAACTCCATACTCTATATATACATTATATACACAATATATAAACTCCACACACTATATATACACTATATATACATAATATATAAACTCCATACACTATATATACACAATATATACACACTATATAAACTCCATAAACTATATATAAACTCCATACACATTATATACACTATATACACAATATATAAACTCCATACACTATATATACACAATATATACACTATATATAAACTCCATACACTATATATAAACTCCATACACAATATATACACAATATATACACTATATACACTATATATAAACTCCATACACTATATATACACACTATATAAACTCCATACACTATATATACACTATATACACAATATATAAACTCCATGCACTGTATATACACTATATATACACTGTATATACACAATATATACACAATATATAAACTCCATACATTATATATACACAATATATATACAATGAATAAACTCCATACACTATGTATACACAATATATAAACTCCATACACAATGTATACACAATATATAAACTCCATGCATAATATATACACTATATATACACAATTTATACACAATATATAAACTCCATACCCTATATATACACAATATATACACAATATATAAATTCCATACACTATATATACACAATATATAAACTCCATACACTATATATACACTATAAATACAGAATATATACACAATATATACACTATATATATACACTATATATAAACTCCATACACTATATATACACAATATATACACTATATATAAACTCCATACACTATATATACAGCATATACACTATATATAAACTCCATACACTATATATACACTATATATACACTATATATACACTATATATACACAATATATACACTACCTATAAACTATATATACACTATATATAAACTCCATACACTATATACACTATATATAAACTCCATACACTATATATACAAATATATACACAATATATACACTATATATAAACTCCATACACTATATATACAATATATATACACAATATATACACAATATATAAACTCCATACACTATATATACACAATATATACACTATATATAAACTCCATACATTATATATACACTATATATAAACTCCATACATTATATATACACTATATACACAATATATAAACTCCATACACTATATATACACAATATATACACAATATATAAACTCCATACATTATATATACACAATATATTAATTCCATACACTATATATACATTATATACACAATATATAAACTCCATACACTATATATACACTATATATACACTATATATACACAATAAATAAACTCTATACACTGTATATACACAATATATACACAATATATAAACTCCATGCATTATATATACACTATACATACACAATATATAAACTCCATCCATTATATATACACACTATATATACACAATATATACACAATATATAAACTCCATACACTATATATACACTATATATACACAATATATAAACTCCATACATTATGTATACACAATATATAAACATCATACACTATATATAAACAATATATACACAATATATAAACTCCATACACTATATATACACTATATACACAATATACAAACTCCATACACTATATATACACAATATATAAACTCCATACACTATATATACACAATATATAAACTCCATACACTATATATACACTATATATACACAATATATAAACTCCAAACATTATATATACACAATATATAAACTCCATACACTATATATACACAATATATAAACTCCATACACTATATATACACAATATATAAACTCCATACACTATGTATACACAATATATAAATTCCATGCACAATATATAAACTATATACACAATATATAAACTCCATACACTATATATACACTATATATACACTATATATAAACTCTATACACTATATATACACTATATATACACAATATATAAACTCCATACATTATATATACACAATATATACACTATATATAAACTCCATACACTATATATACACAATATATACACAATATATAAACTCCATACACTATATATACACAATATATACACTATATATAAACTCCATACACTATATATACACAATATATACACAATATATAAACTCTATACACTATATATACACAATATATACACTATATATAAACTCCATACACTATATATACACAATATATACACAATATATACACAATATATAAACTCCATACACTATATATACACAATATATACACAATATATACACTATATATAAACTCATATACACTATATATACACAATATATACACAATATATAAATTCCATACACTATATATAAACTCCATACACTATATATACACTATATATAAACTCCATACATTATATATACACTAAATACACAATATATAAACTCTACACACTATATATACACAATATATTAATTCCATACACTATATATACACTATATACACAATATATAAACTCTCTACACTGTATATACACAATATATACACAATATATTAACTCTATACATTATATATGCACAATATATACAGAATGAATAAACTCCATACACTATATATACACTATATATACACTATATATACACAATATATACGCAATATATACGCAATATATACACAATATATAAACTCCATACACTATATATACACTATATATACACAATATATAAACTCCATACACTATATATACACAATATATAAACTCCATACACTATATATACACTATATATACACAATATATATACTCCATACACTATATATACACAATATATAAACTCCATACACTATATATACACAATATATAAACTCCATACACTATATATACACAATATATAAACTCCATACACTATATAGACACAATATATACACAATTTATACATAATATATAAACTCCATACACTATATATACACAATATATTCACAATATATAAACTCCATACACTATATATTCACAATATATACACTATATATAAACTCCATACACTATATATACACAATATATACACAATATATAAACTCCATACACTATATATACACAATATATACACAATATATACACAATATATAAACACCATACACTATATACACTATATATAAACTCCATACACTATATATACACAATATATACACTATATATAAACTCCATACACTATATATACACAATATATACACACTATATAAACTCCATAAACTATATATAAACTCCATACAGAATATATACACTATATATAAACTCCATACACTATATATACACTATATACACTATATATAAACTCCATACACTATATATACACTATATATAATCTCAATACATTATATATAAACTCCACACACTATATATACACAATATATAAACTCCATACACTATATATACACTATATACGCAATATATAAACTCCATACACTATATATACACAATATATAAATTCCATACACTATATATACACTATATATACACAATATATAAACTCCATACACTATATATATACAATATATAAACTCCATACACTATATATACACAATATATAAACTCCATACACTATATATACACAATATATAAACTCCATACACTATATATACACAATATATACACAATTTATACATAATATATAAACTCCATACACTATATATACACAATATATACACAATATATAAACTCCATACACTATATATTCACAATATATACACTATATATAAACTCCATACACTATATATACACAATATATACACAATATATAAACTCCATACACTATATATACACAATATATACACAATATATACACAATATATAAACTCCATACACTATATATACACAATATATACACAATATATAAATTCCATACACAATATATACACAATATATAAACTCCATACACTATATATACACAATATATACACTATATATAAACTCCATACACTATATATACACTATATATACACAATATATAAACTCCACACACTATATATACACAATATATACACAATATATAAACTCCATACATTATATATACACTATATATACACTATATATAAACTCCATACATTATCTATACACTATATACACAATATATTAATTGCATACACTATATATACATTATATACATAATATATAAAATCCATACACAATATATACACTATATATACACAATATATAAACTCCATACACTGTATATACACAATATATACACAATATATAAAATCCATGAATTATATATACACAATATATAAACTCCATACACTATATATACACAATATATAAACTCCATACACTATATATACACTATATATACACAATATATAAACTCCATCCATTATATATACACACTATATATACACAATATATACACAATATATAAACTCCATACACTATATATACACAATATATACACAATATATAAAGTCCATACACAATATATACACTATATATAAACTCCATACTCTCTATATATATTATATACACAATATATAAACTCCATACACTATATATACACAATATATAAACTCCATACACAATATATACACAATATATAAACTCCATACACAATATATACACAATATATAAACTCCATACACTATATATACACTATATATACACAATATATACACTACCTCGAAACTATATATACACTATATATAAACTCCATACATTATATATACACAATATATAAACTCAATACACAATATATACACTATATACACAATATATAAACTCCATACACTATATATACACTATATATAAACTCCATACACAATATATACACTATATATAAACTCCATACACTATATATACACAATATATACACAATATATACACAATATATAAATTCCATACACTATATATAAACTCCATACACTATATATACACTATATATAAACTCCATACATTATATATACACTAAATACACAATATATAAACTCCACACACTATATATACACAATATATTAATTCCATACACTATATATACACTATATACACAATATATAAACTCTTTACACTGTATATACACAATATATACACAATATATTAACTCCATACATTATATATACACAATATATACAGAATGAATAAACTCCATACACTATATATACACTATATATACACAATATATACGCAATATATACACAATATATAAACTCCATACACAATATATTCACAATATAAAAACTCCATACACAATATATACACAATATATAAACTCCATACACTATATATACACAATATATAAACTCCATATACTATATATACACTATATATACACAATATATAAACTCCATACACTATATATACACGATATATAAACTCCATACACTATATATACACAATATATAAACTCCATACACTATATATACACAATATATACACAATTTATACATAATATATAAACTCCATACACTATATATACACAATATATACACAATATATAAACTCCATACACTATATATTCACAATATATACACTATATATAAACTCCATACACTATATATACACAATATATACACAATATATACACAATATATAAACACCATACACTATATATACACTATATACACTATATATAAACTCCATACACTATATATACACAATATATAAACTCAATACACTATATATACACAATATATACACTATATATAAACTCCATACACTATATATACACAATATATACACACTATATAAACTCCATAAACTATATATAAACTCCATACACAATATATACACTATATATAAACTCCATACACTATATATCCACTATATACACTATATATAAACTCCATACACTATATATACACTATATATAATCTCAATACATTATATATAAACTCCACACACTATATATACACAATATATAAACTCCATACACTATATATACACAATATATACACAATATATAAACTCCATACACTATATATACACAATATATACACAATATATAAACTCCATACACAATATATACACAATATATAAACTCCATACACTATATATACACTATATATACACAATATATAAACTCCATACACTATATATACACAATATATAAACTCCATACACTATATATACACAATATATACACTATATATAAACTCCATACACTATATATACACTATATATACACAATATATAAACTCCATACACTATATATACACAATATATAAACTCCATACACTATGAATACACAATATATAAACTCCATGCACAATATATAAACTATATACACAATATATAAACTCCATACACTATATATACACTATATATACACAATATATAAACTCCATACATTATATATACACAATATATAAACTCCATTCACTATATATACACAATATATAAACTCCATACACTATATATACACAATATATAAACTCCATACACTATGTATACACAATATATAAATTCCATGCACAATATATAAACTATATACACAATATATAAACTCCATACACTATATATACACTATATATACACTATATATAAACTCTATACACTATATATACACTATATATACACAATATATAAACTCCATACATTATATATACACAATATATACACTATATATAAACTCCATACACTATATATACACAATATATACACAATATATATACTCCATACACTATATATACACAATATATACACTATATATAAACTCCATACACTATATATACACAATATATACACAATATATACACTATATATAAACTCCATACACTATATATACACAATATATACACAATATATACACAATATATAAACTCCATACACTATATATACACAATATATACACAATATATACACTATATATAAACTCATATACACTATATATACACAATATATACACAATATATAAATTCCATACACTATATATAAACTCCATACACTATATATACACTATATATAAACTCCATACATTATATATACACTAAATACACAATATATAAACTCTACACACTATATATACACAATATATTAATTCCATACACTATATATACACTATATACACAATATATAAACTCTCTACACTGTATATACACAATATATACACAATATATTAACTCCATACATTATATATACACAATATATACAGAATGAATAAACTCCATACACTATATATACACTATATATACACTATATATACACAATATATACGCAATATATACGCAATATATACACAATATATAAACTCCATACACTATATATACACAATATATAAACTCCATACACTATATATACACAATATATAAACTCCATACACTATATATACACTATATATACACAATATATATACTCCATACACTATATATACACAATATATACACAATATATAAACTCCATACACTATATATACACAATATATACACAATATATAAACTCCATACACTATATATACACAATATATAAACTCCATACACTATATATACACAATATATAAACTCCATACACTATATAGACACAATATATACACAATTTATACATAATATATAAACTCCATACACTATATATACACAATATATTCACAATATATAAACTCCATACACTATATATTCACAATATATACACTATATATAAACTCCATACACTATATATACACAATATATACACAATATATAAACTCCATACACTATATATACACAATATATACACAATATATACACAATATATAAACACCATACACTATATATACACTATATACACTATATATAAACTCCATACACTATATATACACAATATATAAACTCAATACACTATATATACACAATATATACACTATATATAAACTCCATACACTATATATACACAATATATACACACTATATAAACTCCATAAACTATATATAAACTCCATACAGAATATATACACTATATATAAACTCCATACACTATATATACACTATATACACTATATATAAACTCCATACACTATATATACACTATATATAATCTCAATACATTATATATAAACTCCACACACTATATATACACAATATATAAACTCCATACACTATATATACACTATATACGCAATATATAAACTCCATACACTATATATACACAATATATAAATTCCATACACTATATATACACTATATATACACAATATATAAACTCCATACACTATATATATACAATATATAAACTCCATACACTATATATACACAATATATAAACTCCATACACTATATATACACAATATATAAACTCCATACACTATATATACACAATATATACACAATTTATACATAATATATAAACTCCATACACTATATATACACAATATATACACAATATATAAACTCCATACACTATATATTCACAATATATACACTATATATAAACTCCATACACTATATATACACAATATATACACAATATATAAACTCCATACACTATATATACACAATATATACACAATATATAAACTCCATACACTATATATACACAATATATACACAATATATAAATTCCATACACAATATATACACAATATATAAACTCCATACACTATATATACACAATATATACACTCTATATAAACTCCATACACTATATATACACTATATATACACAATATATAAACTCCACACACTATATATACACAATATATACACAATATATAAACTCCATATATTATATATACACTATATATACACTATATATAAACTCCATACATTATCTATACACTATATACACAATATATTAATTGCATACACTATATATACATTATATACATAATATATAAAATCCATACACAATATATACACTATATATACACAATATATAAACTCCATACACTGTATATACACAATATATACACAATATATAAAATCCATGAATTATATATACACAATATATAAACTCCATACACTATATATACACAATATATAAACTCCATACACTATATATACACCATATATACACAATATATAAACTCCATCCATTATATATACACACTATATATACACAATATATACACAATATATAAACTCCATACACTATATATACACAATATATACACAATATATAAAGTCCATACACAATATATACACTATATATAAACTCCATACTCTCTATATATATTATATACACAATATATAAACTCCATACACTATATATACACAATATATAAACTCCATACACAATATATACACAATATATAAACTCCATACACAATATATACACAATATATAAACTCCATACACTATATATACACTATATATACACAATATATACACTACCTCTAAACTATATATACACTATATATAAACTCCATACATTATATATACACAATATATAAACTCAATACACAATATATACACTATATACACAATATATAAACTCCATACACTATATATACACTATATATAAACTCCATACACAATATATACACTATATATAAACTCCATACACTATATATACACAATATATACACAATATATACACAATATATAAATTCCATACACTATATATAAACTCCATACACTATATATACACTATATATAAACTCCATACATTATATATACACTAAATACACAATATATAAACTCCACACACTATATATACACAATATATTAATTCCATACACTATATATACACTATATACACAATATATAAACTCTTTACACTGTATATACACAATATATACACAATATATTAACTCCATACATTATATATACACAATATATACAGAATGAATAAACTCCATACACTATATATACACTATATATACACAATATATACGCAATATATACACAATATATAAACTCCATACACAATATATTCACAATATAAAAACTCCATACACAATATATACACAATATATAAACTCCATACACTATATATACACAATATATAAACTCCATACACTATATATACACAATATATAAACTCCATATACTATATATACACTATATATACACAATATATAAACTCCATACACTATATATACACAATATATAAACTCCATACACTATATATACACAATATATAAACTCCATACACTATATATACACAATATATACACAATTTATACATAATATATAAACTCCATACACTATATATACACAATATATACACAATATATAAACTCCATACACTATATATTCACAATATATACACTTTATATAAACTCCATACACTATATATACACAATATATACACAATATATACACAATATATAAACACCATACACTATATATACACTATATACACTATATATAAACTCCATACACTATATATACACAATATATAAACTCAATACACTATATATACACAATATATACACTATATATAAACTCCATACACTATATATACACAATATATACACACTATATAAACTCCATAAACTATATATAAACTCCATACACAATATATACACTATATATAAACTCCATACACTATATATCCACTATATACACTATATATAAACTCCATACACTATATATACACTATATATAATCTCAATACATTATATATAAACTCCACACACTATATATACACAATATATAAACTCCATACACTATATATACACAATATATACACAATATATAAACTCCATACACTATATATACACAATATATACACAATATATAAACTCCATACACTCTATATACACAATATATAAACTCCATACACTATATATACACTATATATACACAATATATAAACTCCATACACTATATATACACTATATATAAACTCCATACTCTCTATATATATTATATACACAATATATAAACTCCATACACTATATATACACAATATATAAACTCCATACACAATATATACACAATATATAAACTCCATACACAATATATACACAATATATAAACTCCATACACTATATATACACTATATATACACTATATATACACAATATATACACTACCTCTAAACTATATATACACTATATATAAACTCCATACATTATATATACACAATATATAAACTCAATACACAATATATACACTATATACACAATATATAAACTCCATACACTATATATACACTATATATAAACTCCATACACAAAATATACACTATATATAAACTTCATACATTATATATACACAATATATACACAATTTATACATAATATATAAACTCCATACACTATATATACACAATATATAAACTCCATACACTATATATACACAATATATAAACTCCATACACTATATATACACAATATATAAACTCCATACACTATATATACACAATATATACACAATTTATACATAATATATAAACTCCATACACTATATATACACAATATATACACAATATATAAACTCCATACACTATATATTCACAATATATACACTATATATAAACTCCATACACTATATATACACAATATATACACAATATATAAACTCCATACACTATATATACACAATATATACACAATATATACACAATATATAAACACCATACACTATATATACACTATATACACTATATATAAACTCCATACACTATATATACACAATATATAAACTCAATACACTATATATACACAATATATACACTATATATAAACTCCATACACTATATATACACAATATATACACACTATATAAACTCCATAAACTATATATAAACTCCATACACAATATATACACTATATATAAACTCCATACACTATATATACACTATATACACTATATATAAACTCCATACACTATATATACACTATATATAATCTCAATACATTATATATAAACTCCACACACTATATATACACAATATATAAACACCATACACTATATATACACTATATACGCAATATATAAACTCCATACACCCTATATACACTATATATACACTGTATATACACAATATATACACAATATATAAACTCCATACACTATATATACACAATATATAAACTCCATACACAATATATACACAATATATAAACTCCATACACTATATATACACTATATATACACAATATATAAACTCCATACACTATATATACACTATATATAGACAATATATAAACTCCATACACTATATATACACAATATATACACTATATATAAACTCCATACACTATATATACACTATATATACACAATATATAAACTCCATACACTATATATACACAATATATACAAAATATATAAACCCCATACATTATATATACACTATATATACACTATATATAAACTCCATACATTATATATACACTATATACACAATATATTAATTGCATACACTATATATACATTATATACATAATATATAAAATCCATACACAATATATACACTATATATACACAATATATAAACTCCATACACTGTATATACACAATATATACACAATATATAAACTCCATGAATTATATATACACAATATATAAACTCCATACACTCTATATACACAATATATAAACTCCATACACTATATATACACAATATATACACAATATATAAAGTCCATACACAATATATACACTATATATAAACTCCATACTCTCTATATATATTATATACACAATATATAAACTCCATACACTATATATACACAATATATAAACTCCATACACAATATATACACAATATATAAACTCCATACACAATATATACACAATATATAAACTCCATACACTATATATACACTATATATACACAATATATACACTACCTCTAAACTATATATACACTATATATAAACTCCATACATTATATATACACAATATATAAACTCAATACACAATATATACACTATATACACAATATATAAACTCCATACACTATATATACACTATATATAAACTCCATACACAAAATATACACTATATATAAACTTCATACATTATATATACACAATATATACACAATTTATACATAATATATAAACTCCATACACTATATATACACAATATATAAACTCCATACACTATATATACACAATATATAAACTCCATACACTATATATACACAATATATACACAATTTATACATAATATATAAACTCCATACACTATATATACACAATATATACACAATATATAAACTCCATACACTATATATTCACAATATATACACTATATATAAACTCCATACACTATATATACACAATATATACACAATATATAAACTCCATACACTATATATACACAATATATACACAATATATACACAATATATAAACACCATACACTATATATACACTATATACACTATATATAAAGTCCATACACTATATATACACAATATATAAACTCAATACACTATATATACACAATATATACACTATATATAAACTCCATACACTATATATACACAATATATACACACTATATAAACTCCATAAACTATATATAAACTCCATACACAATATATACACTATATATAAACTCCATACACTATATATACACTATATACACTATATATAAACTCCATACACTATATATACACTATATATAATCTCAATACATTATATATAAACTCCACACACTATATATACACAATATATAAACACCATACACTATATATACACTATATACGCAATATATAAACTCCATACACCCTATATACACTATATATACACTGTATATACACAATATATACACAATATATAAACTCCATACACTATATATACACAATATATACACAATATATAAACTCCATACACAATATATACACAATATATAAACTCCATACACTATATATACACTATATATACACAATATATAAACTCCATACACTATATATACACTATATATACACAATATATAAACTCCATACACTATATATACACAATATATACACTATATATAAACTCCATACACTATATATACACTATATATACACAATATATAAACTCCATACACTATATATACACAATATATAGACAATATATAAACCCCATACATTATATATACACTATATATACACTATATATAAACTGCATACATTATATATACACTATATACACAATATATTAATTGCATACACTATATATACATTATATACATAATATATAAAATCCATACACAATATATACACTATATATACACAATATATAAACTCCATACACTGTATATACACAATATATACACAATATATAAACTCCATGAATTATATATACACAATATATAAACTCCATACACTCTATATACACAATATATAAACTCCATACACTATATATACACAATATATAAACTCCATCCATTATATATACACACTATATATACACAATATATACACAATATATAAACTCCATACACTATATATACACAATATATACACAATATATAAAGTCCATACACAATATATACACTATATATAAACTCCATACTCTCTATATATATTATATACACAATATATAAACTCCATACACTATATATACACAATATATAAACTCCATACATAATATATACACAATATATAAACTCCATACACAATATATACACAATATATACACTATATATACACAATATATACACTACCTCTAAACTATATATACACTATATATAAACTCCATACATTATATATACACAATATATAAACTCAATACACAATATATACACTATATACACAATATATAAACTCCATACACTATATATACACTATATATAAACTCCATACACAATATATACACTATATATAAACTTCATACATTATATATACACTAAATACACAATATATAAACTCCACACACTATATATACACAATATATAAACTCCATACACTATATATACACTATATATACACAATATATAAACTCCATACACTATATATACACAATATATACACAATATATAAACTCCATACACTATATATACACTATATATACACAATATATACACAATATATAAACACCATACACTATATATACACAATATATAAACTCCATACACTATATATACACATTATATACACTATATACACTATATATAAACTCCATGCACTATATATACACTATATATAAACACCATACACTATATATACACTATATACACTATATATAAACTCCATACACTATATATACACAATATATACACAATATATACACAATATATAAACTCCATACACTATATAAACACAATATATACACTATATATACACAATATATACACAATATATAAACTCCATACACTATATATACACTATATATATACACAATATATAAACTCCATACACAATATATACACAATATATAAACTCCATAGACTATATATACACAATATATACACAATATATAAACTCCATACACAATATATACACAGTATATAAACTCCATACACTATATATACACTATATATACACAATATATAAACTCCATACACAATATATACACAATATATAAACTCCATACACAATATATACACAGTATATACACAATATATTAATTCCATACACTATATATACACAATATATACACAATATATAAACTCCATACATTATATATACACAATATAAAAGGGCGGTGGATTGGCAGTATCGGTAGAGGGTCGGACGCCATGCTTTCCAGCATAGTTACGTCCCTTTACGATCTGAGTTCAAATCCCGCCGAGGTTGACTTTGCCTTTCATCCTTACGGGGTCGATAAAATAAAGTACCAGTAATACACTGGGTAATTGCTGGCCTTGTGCCTAAAGTAGAAACAATTATATATACACAATATATACACAATATATACACTATATATAAACTCCATACACTATATATACACAATATATACACACTATATAAACTCCATAAACTATATATAAACTCCATACACAATATATACACTATATATAAACTCCATACACTATATATACACTATATACTCTATATATAAACTCCATACACTATATATACACTATATATAATCTCAATACATTATATATAAACTCCACACACTATATATACACAATATATAAACACCATACACTATATATACACTATATACGCAATATATAAACTCCATACACTGTATATACACAATATATACACAATATATAAACTCCATGAATTATATATACACAATATATAAACTCCATACACTCTATATACACAATATATAAACTCCATACACTATATATACACAATATATACACAATATATAAAGTCCATACACAATATATACACTATATATAAACTCCATACTCTCTATATATATTATATACACAATATATAAACTCCATACACTATATATACACAATATATAAACTCCATACACAATATATACACAATATATAAACTCCATACACAATATATACACAATATATAAACTCCATACACTATATATACACTATATATACACAATATATACACTACCTCTAAACTATATATACACTATATATAAACTCCATACATTATATATACACAATATATAAACTCAATACACAATATATACACTATATACACAATATATAAACTCCATACACTATATATACACTATATATAAACTCCATACACAAAATATACACTATATATAAACTTCATACATTATATATACACAATATATACACAATTTATACATAATATATAAACTCCATACACTATATATACACAATATATAAACTCCATACACTATATATACACAATATATAAACTCCATACACTATATATACACAATATATACACAATTTATACATAATATATAAACTCCATACACTATATATACACAATATATACACAATATATAAACTCCATACACTATATATTCACAATATATACACTATATATAAACTCCATACACTATATATACACAATATATACACAATATATAAACTCCATACACTATATATACACAATATATACACAATATATACACAATATATAAACACCATACACTATATATACACTATATACACTATATATAAACTCCATACATTATATATACACAATATATAAACTCAATACACTATATATACACAATATATACACTATATATAAACTCCATACACTATATATACACAATATATACACACTATATAAACTCCATAAACTATATATAAACTCCATACACAATATATACACTATATATAAACTCCATACACTATATATACACTATATACACTATATATAAACTCCATACACTATATATACACTATATATAATCTCAATACATTATATATAAACTCCACACACTATATATACACAATATATAAACACCATACACTATATATACACTATATACGCAATATATAAACTCCATA
>OZ024757.1:2259160-2266660 GCA_964016885.1 Eledone cirrhosa
ACAACCGGCCTGATATTGTTGTTTGGCACCACACATTGAAAACGTGTTCTGTTGTGGAGATCAGCTGCCCACTTGATGTAAACGTTGTCAGAAAAATACAGGAGAAGAAGGACATCTACGGACCATTGATGAGGAGTTTACAAATCCAGTATCCATATATATATATATATATATATATATATATATATATATATATATATATATATATATATATACATATATATATATACATACATATATATACATACATATATATATACATACATATATATATACATACATATATATATACATACATATATATATACATACATACATATATATATACATACATACATATATATATACATACATATATATATATACATACACATATATATATACATACATATATATATACATACATATATATATATACATACATATATATATACATACATACATATATATATACATACATACATATATATATACATATATACATATATATATATACATCCATATATAGAGATACATATAGTGACGAAACATAAGTCAATTGCATGAACTCATAATCCTTTATTTACTGCTATATATATTTCGATGACAGCCATTGAATGGCTATGACCTCATCAGGCAGTTAGTCAGTTCTTCGATATGCCAGCTCTGTGTTTATAGTGTTGATGGTATCAGCACCTTGGGACATATGAGCTTGTTAGGAATCCTTTGATGTTGTCAGCAGGAATAGTCTTAATTCTCATCGGTCAGTTTGTAGGTGCTAGTAGGGTTGGTATTTGACCTCAAAGAGGCAGGTGGTGTTGTAAAGTTCAAACCGTCAGGCAAGATGACAATAGTTCCATATGACTGATTTTCACAAAAAGCATTCCTGGTCAGATATATATTCAATTAAGGTTAATAGTATGAAATAGATACTACAGGTCATTCTTAAATTATGGTTGGAGTAGAAAATTTACAAGTAAAAAGACTTATATAGGTTGACTTGCACATATACTCACACCCACCTCCACACACACACACACACATTCACACATACAAAATGAGGAATTAGTGTTGGGTGGTAATACTTAAAATAATGGTTAGAGTTAAATACTTAGAAAGTTTAGAAATTTTAGAAATAAGAAGACTTATGTTGGTTGACTTGTACATACACTCACACCTACCCCCTCAGACACACACATATCTACACACACAAATCCATACAGGTGTATATACATATATATATATATACATACATATATATTAATTTTATTTAGACATTAAAAAACATTCTACATGACCACGAAAGTACATTACTAGAGATCCCATATGTTATAAAATAAATAGGATGGGTTGGGGTCTCAATATGTAAACTAAACGACTAATTCTGGTTTTTAAAAAGTCAAGGGAGACAACCTAGAAAAATTGTCGATTTTCCATCCCTGCCCTCGTTTACTCCCCCCCCCATTTCTACCACCCACCACCCGTTTATTCTAACCTCCCTATTGCTTAGGACCCGAGAATAAATGGTACACATACATACACACACACTTCAACAGCATTCTAATAAAAATTACTTGTATGGGTAATCAAAGTATGTATATTTTTTGGGGACACACTGTACCCACACTGTACACATATATATATCACTATATCTAACATATTACCATGATATTCCTTAACTCAGTTTTCTTGTGTCGCTCAACTAGGTTAAACTTCCTCCAGGTTCGGATGAAGCTTTTTATTTCAGTTAAATATGTTTTATTAATGAAATAAAAATGGTAAACAAATCTATTTCAAATAACATTACAGATATCTAAAGACGGAAAACGAATGGAAGAGCAAGGACTTTAGGGTCACAGAAGAATGGGAGGGAGGAAGAGGAGGGTGATGGGCTATAGGTCTAGGCTGAGGGTGGTGTTGGGGCTGAACCCCGCGGACAAGACAGCAAAAGCATTTCACGGAAAATAGCCAGCGACACTCGCTGCATGCAATAGCCACCCAACATCGCGGGGCTCCTTCTTCAAACGGGTTGCTGACTTTCAGATCTTGCGGAGCAGCTCAGCAGTACGGGGTCCAAGTACCCCTGAGATCTCGACGGCGACCAGTGCGAAGAGGAAGTGGCTGGACAATCCCCGGTATTTGTTGGTTTTCCTTTCCTCTTTATTGCGGGACGCAGCACCGGGGTTTGTGACCAAAGCGACTAAGTCGGAGGCGGAGAACGTGTCGCAACATGTGGCGTCCCAGATGAGGGATCCACCTTCTTCGAATCCGTTTAATATAAATATTAACTAACCTGACAGACTTCATCCTCTGATATGTTGGGTGGAGCATAGAAATAGTGTAGTACTTTAGCAAACCGGTGGATACTTGATACAGGCTAAAGACAAACAGAAATAAACCCAGGTCTCAATAAACACACACCTATTTCCTGACTTATGCAAATAAGTTTTCAACGGAAGTGAAACTTTGAGTTGTAAACTTCCTCTAAATATACAATAAACTTCAATTGAAACGGTTAATTGAATTTCCATATAGATTACGGAAATTCTAGAGTTTATTTACAGCAAGACCAACTTTCAGTGGTTAAAGCATTCAGCTGGAGTTAGAGAGACAGAGAGTTCGATTCTCTGTTGGAACTGCTCGCCACTTTTTCCCGTCTATAGGGGTCTTTTACCCGTTATTCTAAGCTATTATTTATAGCAGTTGATTGTGGTTGCAGTTATTTTCCGCATTTCGGATGGCCACATTTTCTAAGACTATATAAGAATATATATATATATATATATATATATATATATATATATATATATATATATATATATTTGTGTGTGTGTCTCTGTGTGTGTGTATATATATATATATAATAATAATAAAATAACAGGAGGCTAGACTTGTGTAAATCATTGAAAGGTTTATTATACTATGATCATTTCAATGACCGGGTTCCGTATGAATCCGGTGATATCATCAGGTATTCGAAATATAATAAATGAATGTAACAGATAAAATCCATGGGGCTGAAAATGTGTTTATTTATATATATATATATTGTTATACTTTGGGAGGGTCATGTTGCCAATAAGAAACACACGCACCAGTTGCTTTCACTTCAATTTATTATAATAAATTTATAAATTTAGGAATTTATAAATTTCCGGTTGGTTGGTTGGTTCCACAAACAGATGATTGTTTATATATTGTCAAAGTTCTTTCGTCACACATTCTGTGACCTCTTCAGTGACTGGGGATTCTTTTCTTTGTTCTTGTGCGCTCCTTTGTCTGTCCTACGCCATCTTGTTTTTGTGTGTGTGTTGTGTGCACACAACACACACACAAAAACAAGATGGCGTAGGACAGACAAAGGAGCGCACAAGAACAAAGAAAAGAATCCCCAGTCACTGAAGAGGTCACAGAATGTGTGACGAAAGAACTTTGACAATATATAAACAATCATCTGGTTGTGGAACCAACCAACCAACCAACCGGAAATTTATAAATTCCTAAATTTAGTACTCTAAAGAATGTTCTAGCCAGGCTGGTACGTAGACCCACCGAGTACGGAGGGTTATACCATGTGACCTTCCTGGTCCTATTCTTGCGGGGTTGTTGGGTGTCCGCCGTGGGCCATCGCGTGGTTGTGTACAGCTCAGGTCGAGCTCGGTTGGTGTCACTCGGATGTGCGGAGCGGTCATGTTATATATATATATAAATAAACACTTCCCCAGACACACACCCAAATTCTTTATATATACATCAACACATAACTTTAGATCAGTTTGATAATCGCCACCGGACGAATGCGAGAAAGTTCTCTAGAAAGTTAACCAGGATTTAAAAACAACTTTCCTCTGAAGTTAACAAAATACTTATCAGATCTACACAGACAGATCATAAAATTAAATTGTTATAAAATACCAACTACAACTGAAGTCATTCTCTTCCTTTTTTCAAATATATATAGACACACGCACACACACATGTATATATACATATACATATATACACATATATATATATACATACATATATATATATACATATATATACATAAATATATGTGTGTGTGTGTGTAAAAGGTAAACAGAAATAACAACACAATCGGTACAGTATATGGAAGGGATATATTAGGTTAACGCTTGATATAGCAGGAAGAAGGTCTTAACGTTTCGGACGCTAATCTTTCATCAGAAGAAAGAATGAGAAATAAGATAGATTGAAGGGACAGGCGGGATGGAATTGGAAAAAATGTCTTTAGATAAAAATAACAGGTCCATTCATGTTGACATCTCTTATATATACATATATATATGTGTGTGTGTGTGTGTGTGTGTGTGTGTGTGTGTGTGTGTGTGTGTGTGTGTGTGTGTGTGTGTGTGTGTGTGTATACGAAATGCTGTTAAGTCAAGGTTACTTTTACATAATTGTTTTATTGCATAAAACATATTTCAGTGACATGGTTATGAAATGTTTATATCAATAAGTTTCCATGTGACATCATCAGATGCTCATACAATTATGGGGTGTCGTTATGCAGATATGGTGTCGGTTACATATTACCATCTTTGTGTGACGCGAGCGAACCCCCCCCATATATATATATGCAAAAATCTAACGGAAATAACAAAGCAAACAATACTGTACAATGAAGTAATATATTAGTTTAACGCTTGATATAGAAGAAAAGGTGTCTTTACGTTTCGGACTTTAGTCCTTTATCAGAAAACAGAATGAGAAATTAAAGAAGAAATAGGAAGATAGAGAGTGAGAAGCGAAAGGGACAGAAAGGACTTTTTTTTAAAGAAAAAGCACGTGTATTCAGTGAACCAACATATATTTTGACAATATGCTAATCTTTTTAGAAACACTTTAAATAATTAGACAACTCACTGACAAAATATTAAAAACCCGCAACTTCACTCTACATTAAGTAAAACTGGTATCGCAACCTACAGCAAAATGTGAAAGTGAGTTAATCTTGCTTGGAAAATATTACTTGCATTATCTCATGTTATGTTTTGTAGCACAGAGTTACGGCCCTTCACGTTCTGAGTTCAAATGTAATAAAAGCAAAATGGGGATCATATACTGCGTATAACAAAGCAGGGGCGGATTGGCAGTATCAGTAGAGGATTGGATGCCATGCTTTAGAGTTACGATCCTTTACAGTTTGAGTTCAAATCCCACCGAAGTTAACTTTGCCTTTCATTTTTACAGGATCGATAAAATAAAGTACCAGTAATACACTGGAGTCGATTTAATCGACTTTCCCGTCCCCCAAATTGTTGGCCTTGTACCTAAATCAGAAACCATTATCTCACGTTACGAAAAGAAACAGAAATATCAGGCAGCTCTTCCTTTATATCTTTTGGGGGATGTGATGACACATAGTTGTTAAAGATACTCTTAAATCGATGGGAGTGTAACCTCTGGAATGTCTTTAATAATAGGTCTGCTCTATTTCACCCTCATTTTTCAATGAAATGTCTTCAAAAAGACACGAGTATCTCAAGGTAGTTTCTATTCTCCATAATGTGTTTCCCCGGTTTACTAAAGATATGTCATTTCAATTTACGGAAGCGTTTGTTTATTTTTTAGTACAAATTCTGGCTCTTCCTTCGTATCATGAATCTATTTCTAACATCTGGGAGGATAAATAAATGACACAGGAAACATGGCAATAAAGGACTTCTATTGAATATTTCATGATAACATATACGAGGGGGGCGGGTTGAAGAGCTCCTAGTTTTAAGATATGGCGAATGTATAGAGCAGTTACCTTTACAGGGGAGGTAGAGCTGTTACATTTACTGGGAGGTAGGACTGTTACCGTTACAGGGGAGGTAGGGCTGTTACCTTTACTGGGAGGTAGGACTGTTACCGTTACAGGGGAGGTAGGGCTCTTACCTTTACAGGCGAGGTAGGACTTTACCTTGACAGGGGAGGTAGGATAGTTACCGTTACAGGGAAGGTAGAGTGTTACCGTTACAGGTGAGGTAGGACAGTTACCTTTGCAGGGGCTGTAGGACTGTTACCTTTACATGGGAGGTAGGGCTGTTACCTTCACAGGGGAGGTAGAACCGCGGCAATAAGAATGAATCTGAGAGGGGAATATGTTGAATAAAATCATAATTAACTGATCCTCCTGTATTACTTTTACCCAAAGCCAGGAATTGTCAGAGTGGTTAGAACGTCAGATAGAATGGTAGAGTGGTTAGAACGTCAGATAGAATGGTAGAGTGGTTAGAACGTCAGATAGAATGGTAGAGGGGTTAGAACGTCAGATAGAATGGTAGAGTGGTTAGAACGTCAGATAGAATGGTAGAGTGGCTAGAACGTCAGATAGAATGGTAGAGTGGTTAGAAGGTCAGATAGAATGGTAGAGTGGTTAGAACGTCAGATAGAATGGTAGAGTGGTTAGAACGTCAGATAGAATGGTAGAGTGGTTAGAACGTCAGATAGAATGGTAGAGTGGTTAGAACGTCAGATAGAAAGGCAGAGTGGTTAGAACGTCAGATAGGATGGTAGAGTGGTTAGAACGTCAGATAGAATGGTAGAGTGGTTAGAACGTCAGATAGGATGGTAGGGTGGTTAGAACGTCAGATAGAATGGTAGAGGGGTTAGAAGGTCAGATAGAATGGTAGAGTGGTTAGAAGGTCAGATAGAATGGTAGAGTGGTTAGAAGGTCAGATAGAATGGTAGAGTGGTTAGAACGTCAGATAGAATGGTAGAATAGTTAGAACGTCAGATAGAATGGTAGAGTGGTTAGAACGTCAGATAGAATGGTAGAGTGGTTAGAAGGTCAGATAGAATGGTAGAGTGGTTAGAACGTCAGATAGAATGGTAGAGTGGTTAGAACGTCAGATAGAATGGTAGAGTGGTTAGAACGTCAGATAGAAAAGTAGAGTGGTTAGAACGTCAGATAGGATGGTAGGGTGGTTAGAACGTCAGATAGAATGGTAGAGTGGTTAGAACGTCAGATAGAATGGTAGGGTGGTTAGAACGTCAGATAGAACGGTAGAGTGGTTAGAAGGTCAGATAGAATGGTAGAGTGGTTAGAAGGTCAGATAGAATGGTAGAGTGGTTAGAAGGTCAGATAGAATGGTAGAGTGGTTAGAACGTCAGATAGAATGGTAGAGTGGTTAGAACGTCAGATAGAATGGTAGAGTGGCTAGAACGTCAGATAGAATGGTAGGGTGGTTAGAACGTCAGATAGAAAGGTAGAGTGGTTAGAACGTCAGATAGAATGGTAGAGTGGTTAGAACGTCAGATAGAATGGTAGAGTGGTTAGAATGTCAGATAGAATGGTAGAGTGGTTAGAAGGTCAGATAGAATGGTAGAGTGGTTAGAAGGTCAGATAGAATGGTAGAGTGGTTAGAACGTCAGATAGAATGGTAGAGTGGTTAGAACGTCAGATAGAATGGTAGAGTGGCTAGAACGTCAGATAGAATGGTAGGGTGGTTAGAACGTCAGATAGAAAGGTAGAGTGGTTAGAACGTCAGATAGAATGGTAGAGTGGTTAGA
>OZ024757.1:2274160-2281660 GCA_964016885.1 Eledone cirrhosa
GATTCGGGAAAGAAGCAGAACTCAAAAGAAGTTTTATAATAATAATTGTTTCTTCTATAGTCACAAGGCCAACACTTTTAGGGGGAGGGAAAGTCGATTAAATCGACCCCAGTACATTACTGGTACTATATCAACCACAGTGTATTACTGGTACTTTATTTATAGACCCCGTAAGGATGAAAGGCAAAGCTAACCTCGGCGGAATTTGAACTCAGAACGTAAAGGGCCGTAACTCTACGCCACACAGCATGTTGTCTGACGCTCTACCGATTACTGTCAATCCACCGCCCTTAATAATAGTTCCCTTATTTTTTTAGCAGCCAGCCTTCTAAACTGGAATAAGGGTCCAATGGCGGCAGGAGCAGAAAGTTATCAAAATAATCATATCTCGAAATAGAGAATTGGAAAGGATCTGGGGCGTGAAATCAACACTGGCTACACCTTCTTTTCCACTATATACATTATATATATATATATATATATATATATATATATATATATATATATATATATATATATATATATATATATATATATATATAATTGTTTCTACGTTAGGCACAAGGCCAGCAATTACCCAGTGCATTACTGGTACTTTATTTTATCGACCCCGTAAGGATGAAAGGCAAAGTCAACCTCGAAGGGATTTGAACTCAGATCGTAAAGGGACGTAACTATGCTGGAAAGCATGGCGTCCGACCCTAATGTATATATATATATATATATTAGAAATTAGAAATTATAAGCTTTCACCGTATTTTAGACTAAAGAAATTTCTAGCCTGATAGTGGGGTTTATAACCCTCGGAGAAATGGAAAAAAGATGAGTGTTGCTATGTACGGCAACCCTCATCTTTTTCCATTTCTCCGAGGGTTATAAACCCCACTATCAGGCTAGAAATTTCTTTAGTCTAAAATACGGTGAAAGCTTATAATTTCTAATTTCTAATTTCAAACTCGCGCACCGTTTCAAAAACATACTTACATGTTCACATTTATAATTTGCTTGTTTATATATATATATATATATATATATATATATATATATATATATATATATATATATATATATTATATATTATATACTATAATATTATATATATATATATATATATATATATATATATATATATATATATATATATATATATATATATATATTATATATCATATATATATAAAGGAGGAAGTTATAGAATGAACTATATACAGAGATCCCGGACATGACTGCAGCCCAGATCGAAAAACAGACCAACTCCATCTGGTTCGACATCTGTAAGAGAAGACAACTCCCACATAAAGTTAAGTTCAACTACACCACTAGAAATAGCAGAATCATCAAGACCCACAAGAATAGTACTAAGACACAAATAAGACCCATCGTCTCTAGCATAGAAGGACCCCTATACAAAATTTCCTGGCTCCTCTCCCAGGTCCTCAAGCCTCTACTCTCCACCTTTCCCGGGCACGTCAGTAGCTCCGACGAAGTCATACGTAGACTACACCAACTCCAGCCAGAACAACTTAAACTCAATAGATACGCTTTTAGCCTCGACGTTGTCTCCCTCTACACTACAGTTCCCGCTCATCCAGCTGTCCATTTATTGACGGACTGCGTGGTCGCAGAGGACATCCACTGCTATGGCTTCCTTCCAACGGACATACACCAGCTTTTGTCCTTCACAGTGGACAACACGTACTTCACCTTCCACCACCACAGACAGACAACAGGATTACCCATGGGATCCAGCCTATCGGGCCTGCTGGCCATCACCTATATAAACCAGCTAGAATGCTGAGCCCTCAACACCTGCCATTCCCATACCTTCTTCACCCGATATGTAGATGACATACTCATCCTTACATCATCCCTTGAGGAGGCGGATAAACTATACACAACATTCTCCAGCATGGACGCCAGTATAAAGTTCAGCATGGAACACCCCGATGACCGCGGATCCCTATCCCTACTGGACTTCCAACTCAGGGTAACAGAGGAAGGCAACGTCCACACTTGCTTCTATAAAAAAGCCGCCAGCAAGGACCTGTTCGTACATTTCAGATCGGCCCTCCCAGCCAGCGCTAAGTTCGGATACATAAGGAACGAACTAACACGTATCCGGAACAAATGCACCGACGCTAGAGACCGAGACACACACCACACATTTCCTCGAAGTACTCAAACTGAACAGATACACGACATCCACCACAAACCGTGCCAGTAAGAACAGAGGACACCACACCCGAGGCACTAACACTTGCTTCCTGAAGCTCCCACACTTCAGTGACGAAACAACAACAGCCATCCGCAGAGCTATCAGACGAGAGGGACTAGATATCCAACTGGCCCACTCAGGTCCTTCTCTACGCGGACAGCTAACCAAAAGACACTCCACCAGACATGACAACCACTGTAGACTAGCCAATTGCCCCATCAACGACACAGACCTATGCCACCAGGCTTACGTCGTATACAGACTAGAGTGTGACAAATGCAGCAACTTCTACGTAGGTAGCACCACCAGACCACTCCACATAAGAATAAAAGAACACCTCAATACTAACGCTTCTTCATTTAAGAAACACCTAGTTAAATGCAAAAACACCGACAAAACCATAACAGTTAGGATAGAAACTAAGGAAAGAAACCTCGGCAATCTTAGAATTAAGGAAGCACTAATTATAGACAAAACACAACCACCAATCAATAATAGACTAGAACTCAACACCCAATTTATAACTTGATATAGCATCTAGCCCCATATTTAACCCCCCTCCCAACACACGCACACACACACACGCACACACACACACATACGCTTACACCTCCACTTATTCTCTCTCATACACACACATACACACACAAAGACCAGTTCTAACACGAGATAACATCTATCCCCCACATTTACGTATAGACATATCTTCTCACACTCACACACACACACACACACACATACTTACACCTCACACATTTTCCCCACACACTTAAACAGGCATGTACAAAAAAACCCTTTTAAAGGGAGACTTCTCCTTATCCACCTAACCTTAACTCTTTGAGATTAGAGATAGAACAGATACTCTATACCCTTTCCTGTCAGCATGACTTGGCAAGCTATTTAGAACACTGGTTTAACCGCTTTACTTCCCTCCGAAGAAGAGATATTATCTCGAAAATTAAGGATATTTAAATAAATCTAAGGTAAAAGACTAATTGTCAACAATATCTTTTGCATTTGCATTCTTTATTCTATGTCCATACCTGCATTGTTTTGGCTTTATTATACATATACAAACGTTTATATATATATAAGTTAAAACAATGAAATAAAAAAATCAAGTCATTAGAGATATACTTCACTGCTTTACGATCGTTTCTAGATGGTGATAATACATTGTATCAATACTCAGTTATTGATCTATGTAAGTTTACAAACTATCAGATAGAGAGAATATTTACTTACATGCATATCACCAGCTGTTTTCAAAAGCAATAATAATTTTATTCAATAATAATTTTACTCAGAATTAGTAGCATGTTAGTATCATGTCCTTATTTGGAGGTATTTGAAGAACTAACGAATCAAATTGTTTTTTTCATATGGTGTTAAGATGAAAAGTAATACACTTTAGTTGAGGTCATGACCCTTTGAAAGGAATGGTTGAAGGGTGTTAGTAGAAATGGCATAAAAATCTATTAGGAAGGAAGGGGATAGTCAAAATGATAGTTGAATGTATCTTGTATAGTGACTTTAAAAGGAATGTCAAAATAAATGGTAATTAGTGTTGTATTGAGTTTTAAGGTGAATATAAATTAATGTTATGGCTAGGAAAGATAGTATATTAAAAGATGAAAATTATAATAAGATAATTGTTTCTAATTATAATAAGATAATTATAATAAGATAATGAGATATAGTAATGCGATAATAGCCATAACATTAATTTATATTCACCTTAAAACTCAATACAACACTAATTACCATTTATGTTGACATTCCTTTTAAAGTCACTATACAAGATACATTCAACTATCAGTTTGACAATCCCCTTCCTTCCTAATAGATTTTTATCCTATTTCTACTAACACTCTTCAACCATTCCTTTCAAAGGGTCATGACCTCAACTAAAGTGTATTACTTTTCATCTTAACACCATATGAAAAAAACAATTTGATTCGTTAGTTCTTCAAATACCTCCAAATAAGGACATGATACTAACATGCTACTAATTCTGAGTAAAATTATTATTGAATAAAATTATTATTGCGTTTGAAAACAGCTGGTGATATGCATGTAAGTAAATATTCTCTCTATCTGATAGTTTGTAAACTTACATAGATCAATAACTGAGTATAGATACAATGTATTATCACCATCTAGAAACGATCGTAAAGCAGTGAAGTATATCTCTAATGATCTGATTTTTTATTTCATTGTTTTAACTTATATCATGACTCTCTTTTCCTTTTAATATTTTATTGTTTTCTGAGATTTATCTTAACCTACAACATTTTCAACATATGGATTACATCGAGTTCTTCATACAGAATAGACCCCACAACTTACAGTGGATACCTCTGTGCATTATCTCCTTTAATATATTTTTTATAATTGATTATAATATTTAGTTGAGCTCTTTTTTTTAATCTAATTCCTGTATCACAATGGAAAAACAATATTTGGGTACTTCATTCCAATTCCACCTAAAGATGAATATCGACTCTTACTCATACAAAAAACTAACCAATTTATTAGGAAAATGAGAAGGAGGGCCTACCATTTTGACAACAAAACTAATACAAATGAAATGAAGTACCGCTATGGATTCAAAACATACAAAAATCCTCCTCATAATATTCAACTGGAAAATTTTGTGAGCGCCCTACAGAACATGATTAAAAACATAAAGTTCAGAAAACACAAATCAGAATTCCAAAAGGGATTGGACTCTACCCTTCTACAACTGAAAAATTCAAACAAAGGTCCATGTCCATTCTGACAAAACTGGTAACTTGTACCATATGGATATCGATAAATATAACCAGTTCATATATAAAGAACTTAGAAAGAATTATAAGAAAGCAAATACCACCGCACTAACATCCTTGAACAACATATCATGTGATATAGTAAAAAAGCTCCAGATTGAAGATAGGACTGAGCCTTTCACGCCTAAAAGCCCACACTTCAACCTGAAAGACCATAAATCTGACTTTAACTCGAACCCATCTATTAGACTGATATGTCCATCAAAATCTGATATCGGTAATATCAGCAAAAAGATTATTGATCGTATCTTTCCGGAAATTAGAAAATTTGTAACACATCCACTATGGGATAACACTTCCCAAGTTATCGAATGGTTTACTAGCATTGAGAATAAAAACTCAGCTTCATTCATTCAATTCGACATCGATTCCTACTATTCTTCGATTTCTCTAATTCTTTTAAACAAAGCACTGATCTTTGCCAGAAATAGATCGGATTTATCTACTGAGGAAATCAACATCATAAGTCACGCTAGAAAAACCTTACTAAACTTCCAAGATGAATATTGGACAAGAAACACGTATAACAATTTATTCGATATTACGATGGGATCCATGAACTCTGCTCAAATTACAGACCTCGTTGGACTATTTCTCCTCTATAACATTCATGACTCTTTTCCACACCTCAAAGGTGGTCTTTATCGGGATGATTGTCTATTGTTATCTAACAATCTTAGCAATTCCAATATAGAGAAGAACAAAAAGCAAATTAGAAAATTCCTCAAGGACTATTATAACCTTAGCATCACTTTTGAAAACACTTCAAAAGTAGCTAATTTCCTTGATGTTACCTTAGATCCCTCTACGAATACTTATCAACCATACCACAAACCTAACCAGAACCTACATTATGTACATTCACGATCTAACCACCCTGGCTCTATACTCAAGAACTTAGTATATAACATATCTCTTAGACTTTCTAAATTATCTTCCAATGAAGATATATTTTATAATAATGCACCCTTCTACAACGAGGCCTTAACTAGAAGTGGAGATAAAGAAAAAATCTCATATATCCCCAACACTACTATGGACCAAAACATAAACCCTAACAAAAACTACAAACACCAAAAAATACCATTGAAACAAATACCTAAAGTGGTTATTCTTATTACACCAAACAACCGAAAAACCACAACAACTATTACTACACGATCTATGACCAATGTTATCAATCCACATATGAATACCAAGCACTCAAAATCTCATAATCTACCCAAAAATAACACCAAATACAACCACGATAATTTACCAAATTCCACAAATAAGGACACTAACCATAGGAATTCTTCTAGAAGAAAACACAATAATATAAGGGATAATAAAAATTTAACTAAAACCCGCAAAAGAAACATAACATGGTACAACGCACCCTTCAACCTGCAAACTATTGGAAAAATCCCCCCAAAATTCTTTGAAATACTACATAAACATTTTCCACCAAACCACAGATACCACCAAATATTTAACAAATATACTGTTAAATTCTCATACTCTACATCAAGCAATCTCAAACAAAAAATAAGCAACTACAACATTTATAAACTTAAAAATAATGTGACTACACCACCGCAACATAATTTAAATAGGGCTGCACCTTTTAAAAAGACAAATAATACAATCCTTCAACCTAGAAAACACAACCACCCAAATCACCAACGCAAAAACAACAGAACACAAAATTACAATATAACTCTAGCACCAAACCACCTACAAAGCAACCTTCATTCTCCTGCTATCATTAATTACAATAGGAATAGCTCAAGGATAAATGAGAATAGTATAGGCACCCCCCAAAACCATCTTACGTATGGCTGTAATTGCAGAAATACTATAAACCTAATGAAATATTCTAAACAGCAACTCACTATAATTCCGTATAGAATAACATTTATTAGCACCTCTTTCCCCTAATTATATGCTTTCATGCTTATTTTTGCCTTTTAATGTTTTAGCTTCCTTAGATTTATGCGTTAATGACTAAAGGCAACAAGATACACAACCACCCGTAATTGCATGAGTAAAAATATACATCTATGTATGATATGGAAATATATTTATGTGTGTGTATATTTGTGTGTATATATATGTATGTATATATGTTTATGTATGTGTATATGTGTATATATGTATGTACTTGTATATGTATGTGTGTATGTGTATGTATATATATATATATGTATATATATATATATATATGTATAAGTGTATATATATGTATATATATGTATGTGTTTGTGTGTGTCTATATGTGAGTATGTGCACATGTAAGAGGAGTGTACATATACTCACACAAGTGTATGTGTGTGTGTGTGTTGTATATATATATATATATATATATATGTTAATATGTATATATGTATGTATGTATCTATGTATGTATGTATGTATGTATGTATGTATGTATGTATGTATGTATGTATGTATGTATGTATGTATGCATGTGTG
>OZ024757.1:2294160-2381660 GCA_964016885.1 Eledone cirrhosa
TGGTCACTTTACTGTGAGTGGCCAGCTATTCTGTATGTAAACACACAGACAAACCGGTTTTTAGAGTCATACTGGTTTTTGAGGAAACACCTTTCCTCTATTCTCCAGAAAGCCAGACAAGGAATATTGGACTAGTTTCGTTGTTGTTACAACTCATCAGCAATATTTACCTATCTTCCGGCCTCTCTAGAGAAACGTAAAAGCACATATCGTTATATGCTTTTTCTATGAAAATTAGTAGTGGGCAGACTAATTTGCATAGAGTGTGAGTAAGTACCGGTTCAACGGAGACGATAAAAACAAATAACGAAACGAAATTAAATTTCGTTTCGTTTGTAACTCACTTTTGTATGACTGACGCTTAAACAATTAAGTTAAAGATGTACATCCATATATGTATACTGAAATACTAGTATGTATATGAATACACACACGTATACATATGTAGATGTACCAAGTTTTTTCACTGGTCACTTTACTGTGAGTGGCCAGCTATTCTGTATGTAAACACACAGACAAACCGGTTTTTAGAGTCATACTGGTTTTTGAGGAAACACCTTTCCTCTATTCTCCAGAAAGCCAGACAAGGAATATTGGACTAGTTTCGTTGTTGTTACAACTCATCAGCAATATTTACCTATCTTCCGCCTCTCTAGAGAATCGTAAAAGCACATATCGTTATATGCTTTTTCTATGAAAATTAGTAGTGGGCAGACTAATTTGCATAGAGTGTGAGTAAGTACCGGTTCAACGGAGACGATAAAAACAAATAACGAAACGAAATTAAATTTCGTTTCGTTTGTAACTCACTTTTGTATGACTGACGCTTAAACAATTAAGTTAAAGATGTACATCCATATATGTATACTGAAATACTAGTATGTATATGAATACACACACGTATACATATGTAGATGTACCAAGTTTTTTCACTGGTCACTTTACTGTGAGTGGCCAGCTATTCTGTATGTAAACACACAGACAAACCGGTTTTTAGAGTCATACTGGTTTTTGAGGAAACACCTTTCCTCTATTCTCCAGAAAGCCAGACAAGGAATATTGGACTAGTTTCGTTGTTGTTACAACTCATCAGCAATATTTACCTATCTTCCGGCCTCTCTAGAGAATCGTAAAAGCACATATCGTTATATGCTTTTTCTATGAAAATTAGTAGTGGGCAGACTAATTTGCATAGAGTGTGAGTAAGTACCGGTTCAACGGAGACGATAAAAACAAATAACGAAACGAAATTAAATTTCGTTTCGTTTGTAACTCACTTTTGTATGACTGACGCTTAAACAATTAAGTTAAAGATGTACATCCATATATGTATACTGAAATACTAGTATGTATATGAATACACACACGTATACATATGTAGATGTACCAAGTTTTTTCACTGGTCACTTTACTGTGAGTGGCCAGCTATTCTGTATGTAAACACACAGACAAACCGGTTTTTAGAGTCATACTGGTTTTTGAGGAAACACCTTTCCTCTATTCTCCAGAAAGCCAGACAAGGAATATTGGACTAGTTTCGTTGTTGTTACAACTCATCAGCAATATTTACCTATCTTCCGGCCTCTCTAGAGAAACGTAAAAGCACATATCGTTATATGCTTTTTCTATGAAAATTAGTAGTGGGCAGACTAATTTGCATAGAGTGTGAGTAAGTACCGGTTCAACGGAGACGATAAAAACAAATAACGAAACGAAATTAAATTTCGTTTCGTTTGTAACTCACTTTTGTATGACTGACGCTTAAACAATTAAGTTAAAGATGTACATCCATATATGTATACTGAAATACTAGTATGTATATGAATACACACACGTATACATATGTAGATGTACCAAGTTTTTTCACTGGTCACTTTACTGTGAGTGGCCAGCTATTCTGTATGTAAACACACAGACAAACCGGTTTTTAGAGTCATACTGGTTTTTGAGGAAACACCTTTCCTCTATTCTCCAGAAAGCCAGACAAGGAATATTGGACTAGTTTCGTTGTTGTTACAACTCATCAGCAATATTTACCTATCTTCCGGCCTCTCTAGAGAATCGTAAAAGCACATATCGTTATATGCTTTTTCTATGAAAATTAGTAGTGGGCAGACTAATTTGCATAGAGTGTGAGTAAGTACCGGTTCAACGGAGACGATAAAAACAAATAACGAAACGAAATTAAATTTCGTTTCGTTTGTAACTCACTTTTGTATGACTGACGCTTAAACAATTAAGTTAAAGATGTACATCCATATATGTATACTGAAATACTAGTATGTATATGAATACACACACGTATACATATGTAGATGTACCAAGTTTTTTCACTGGTCACTTTACTGTGAGTGGCCAGCTATTCTGTATGTAAACACACAGACAAACCGGTTTTTAGAGTCATACTGGTTTTTGAGGAAACACCTTTCCTCTATTCTCCAGAAAGCCAGACAAGGAATATTGGACTAGTTTCGTTGTTGTTACAACTCATCAGCAATATTTACCTATCTTCCGGCCTCTCTAGAGAATCGTAAAAGCACATATCGTTATATGCTTTTTCTATGAAAATTAGTAGTGGGCAGACTAATTTGCATAGAGTGTGAGTAAGTACCGGTTCAACGGAGACGATAAAAACAAATAACGAAACGAAATTAAATTTCGTTTCGTTTGTAACTCACTTTTGTATGACTGACGCTTAAACAATTAAGTTAAAGATGTACATCCATATATGTATACTGAAATACTAGTATGTATATGAATACACACACGTATACATATGTAGATGTACCAAGTTTTTTCACTGGTCACTTTACTGTGAGTGGCCAGCTATTCTGTATGTAAACACACAGACAAATCGGTTTTTAGAGTCATACTGGTTTTTGAGGAAACACCTTTCCTCTATTCTCTAGAAAGCCAGACAAGGAATATTGGACTAGTTTCGTTGTTGTTACAACTCATCAGCAATATTTACCTATCTTCCGGCCTCTCTAGAGAATCGTAAAAGCACATATCGTTATATGCTTTTTCTATGAAAATTAGTAGTGGGCAGACTAATTTGCATAGAGTGTGAGTAAGTACCGGTTCAACGGAGACGATAAAAACAAATAACGAAACGAAATTAAATTTCGTTTCGTTTGTAACTCACTTTTGTATGACTGACGCTTAAACAATTAAGTTAAAGATGTACATCCATATATGTATACTGAAATACTAGTATGTATATGAATACACACACGTATACATATGTAGATGTACCAAGTTTTTTCACTGGTCACTTTACTGTGAGTGGCCAGCTATTCTGTATGTAAACACACAGACAAACCGGTTTTTAGAGTCATACTGGTTTTTGAGGAAACACCTTTCCTCTATTCTCCAGAAAGCCAGACAAGGAATATTGGACTAGTTTCGTTGTTGTTACAACTCATCAGCAATATTTACCTATCTTCCGGCCTCTCTAGAGAATCGTAAAAGCACATATCGTTATATGCTTTTTCTATGAAAATTAGTAGTGGGCAGACTAATTTGCATAGAGTGTGAGTAAGTAGCGGTTCAACGGAGACGATAAAAACAAATAACGAAACGAAATTAAATTTCGTTTCGTTTGTAACTCACTTTTGTATGACTGACGCTTAAACAATTAAGTTAAAGATGTACATCCATATATGTATACTGAAATACTAGTATGTATATGAATACACACACGTATACATATGTAGATGTACCAAGTTTTTTCACTGGTCACTTTACTGTGAGTGGCCAGCTATTCTGTATGTAAACACACAGACAAACCGGTTTTTAGAGTCATACTGGTTTTTGAGGAAACACCTTTCCTCTATTCTCCAGAAAGCCAGACAAGGAATATTGGACTAGTTTCGTTGTTGTTACAACTCATCAGCAATATTTACCTATCTTCCGGCCTCTCTAGAGAATCGTAAAAGCACATATCGTTATATGCTTTTTCTATGAAAATTAGTAGTGGGCAGACTAATTTGCATAGAGTGTGAGTAAGTACCGGTTCAACGGAGACGATAAAAACAAATAACGAAACGAAATTAAATTTCGTTTCGTTTGTAACTCACTTTTGTATGACTGACGCTTAAACAATTAAGTTAAAGATGTACATCCATATATGTATACTGAAATACTAGTATGTATATGAATACACACACGTATACATATGTAGATGTACCAAGTTTTTTCACTGGTCACTTTACTGTGAGTGGCCAGCTATTCTGTATGTAAACACACAGACAAATCGGTTTTTAGAGTCATACTGGTTTTTGAGGAAACACCTTTCCTCTATTCTCTAGAAAGCCAGACAAGGAATATTGGACTAGTTTCGTTGTTGTTACAACTCATCAGCAATATTTACCTATCTTCCGGCCTCTCTAGAGAATCGTAAAAGCACATATCGTTATATGCTTTTTCTATGAAAATTAGTAGTGGGCAGACTAATTTGCATAGAGTGTGAGTAAGTACCGGTTCAACGGAGACGATAAAAACAAATAACGAAACGAAATTAAATTTCGTTTCGTTTGTAACTCACTTTTGTATGACTGACGCTTAAACAATTAAGTTAAAGATGTACATCCATATATGTATACTGAAATACTAGTATGTATATGAATACACACACGTATACATATGTAGATGTACCAAGTTTTTTCACTGGTCACTTTACTGTGAGTGGCCAGCTATTCTGTATGTAAACACACAGACAAACCGGTTTTTAGAGTCATACTGGTTTTTGAGGAAACACCTTTCCTCTATTCTCCAGAAAGCCAGACAAGGAATATTGGACTAGTTTCGTTGTTGTTACAACTCATCAGCAATATTTACCTATCTTCCGGCCTCTCTAGAGAATCGTAAAAGCACATATCGTTATATGCTTTTTCTATGAAAATTAGTAGTGGGCAGACTAATTTGCATAGAGTGTGAGTAAGTAGCGGTTCAACGGAGACGATAAAAACAAATAACGAAACGAAATTAAATTTCGTTTCGTTTGTAACTCACTTTTGTATGACTGACGCTTAAACAATTAAGTTAAAGATGTACATCCATATATGTATACTGAAATACTAGTATGTATATGAATACACACACGTATACATATGTAGATGTACCAAGTTTTTTCACTGGTCACTTTACTGTGAGTGGCCAGCTATTCTGTATGTAAACACACAGACAAACCGGTTTTTAGAGTCATACTGGTTTTTGAGGAAACACCTTTCCTCTATTCTCCAGAAAGCCAGACAAGGAATATTGGACTAGTTTTGTTGTTGTTACAACTCATCAGCAATATTTACCTATCTTCCGGCCTCTCTAGAGAATCGTAAAAGCACATATCGTTATGTGTGTTTACATACAGAATAGCTGGCCACTCACAGTAAAGTGACCAGTGAAAAAACTTGGTACATCTACATATGTATACGTGTGTGTATTCATATACATACTAGTATTTCAGTATACATATATGGATGTACATCTTTAACTTAATTGTTTAAGCGTCAGTCATACAAAAGTGAGTTACAAACGAAACGAAATTTAATTTCGTTTCGTTATTTGTTTTTATCGTCTCCGTTGAACCGCTACTTACTCACACTCTATGCAAATTAGTCTGCCCACTACTAATTTTCATAGAAAAAGCATATAACGATATGTGCTTTTACGATTCTCTAGAGAGGCCGGAAGATAGGTAAATATTGCTGATGAGTTGTAACAACAACGAAACTAGTCCAATATTCCTTGTCTGGCTTTCTGGAGAATAGAGGAAAGGTGTTTCCTCAAAAACCAGTATGACTCTAAAAACCGGTTTGTCTGTGTGTTTACATACAGAATAGCTGGCCACTCACAGTAAAGTGACCAGTGAAAAAACTTGGTACATCTACATATGTATACGTGTGTGTATTCATATACATACTAGTATTTCAGTATACATATATGGATGTACATCTTTAACTTAATTGTTTAAGCGTCAGTCATACAAAAGTGAGTTACAAACGAAACGAAATTTAATTTCGTTTCGTTATTTGTTTTTATCGTCTCCGTTGAACCGGTACTTACTCACACTCTATGCAAATTAGTCTGCCCACTACTAATTTTCATAGAAAAAGCATATAACGATATGTGCTTTTACGATTCTCTAGAGAGGCCGGAAGATAGGTAAATATTGCTGATGAGTTGTAACAACAACGAAACTAGTCCAATATTCCTTGTCTGGCTTTCTGGAGAATAGAGGAAAGGTGTTTCCTCAAAAACCAGTATGACTCTAAAAACCGGTTTGTCTGTGTGTTTACATACAGAATAGCTGGCCACTCACAGTAAAGTGACCAGTGAAAAAACTTGGTACATCTACATATGTATACGTGTGTGTATTCATATACATACTAGTATTTCAGTATACATATATGGATGTACATCTTTAACTTAATTGTTTAAGCGTCAGTCATACAAAAGTGAGTTACAAACGAAACGAAATTTAATTTCGTTTCGTTATTTGTTTTTATCGTCTCCGTTGAACCGCTACTTACTCACACTCTATGCAAATTAGTCTGCCCACTACTAATTTTCATAGAAAAAGCATATAACGATATGTGCTTTTACGATTCTCTAGAGAGGCCGGAAGATAGGTAAATATTGCTGATGAGTTGTAACAACAACGAAACTAGTCCAATATTCCTTGTCTGGCTTTCTGGAGAATAGAGGAAAGGTGTTTCCTCAAAAACCAGTATGACTCTAAAAACCGGTTTGTCTGTGTGTTTACATACAGAATAGCTGGCCACTCACAGTAAAGTGACCAGTGAAAAAACTTGGTACATCTACATATGTATACGTGTGTGTATTCATATACATACTAGTATTTCAGTATACATATATGGATGTACATCTTTAACTTAATTGTTTAAGCGTCAGTCATACAAAAGTGAGTTACAAACGAAACGAAATTTAATTTCGTTTCGTTATTTGTTTTTATCGTCTCCGTTGAACCGCTACTTACTCACACTCTATGCAAATTAGTCTGCCCACTACTAATTTTCATAGAAAAAGCATATAACGATATGTGCTTTTACGATTCTCTAGAGAGGCCGGAAGATAGGTAAATATTGCTGATGAGTTGTAACAACAACGAAACTAGTCCAATATTCCTTGTCTGGCTTTCTGGAGAATAGAGGAAAGGTGTTTCCTCAAAAACCAGTATGACTCTAAAAACCGGTTTGTCTGTGTGTTTACATACAGAATAGCTGGCCACTCACAGTAAAGTGACCAGTGAAAAAACTTGGTACATCTACATATGTATACGTGTGTGTATTCATATACATACTAGTATTTCAGTATACATATATGGATGTACATCTTTAACTTAATTGTTTAAGCGTCAGTCATACAAAAGTGAGTTACAAACGAAACGAAATTTAATTTCGTTTCGTTATTTGTTTTTATCGTCTCCGTTGAACCGGTACTTACTCACACTCTATGCAAATTAGTCTGCCCACTACTAATTTTCATAGAAAAAGCATATAACGATATGTGCTTTTACGATTCTCTAGAGAGGCCGGAAGATAGGTAAATATTGCTGATGAGTTGTAACAACAACGAAACTAGTCCAATATTCCTTGTCTGGCTTTCTGGAGAATAGAGGAAAGGTGTTTCCTCAAAAACCAGTATGACTCTAAAAACCTGTTTGTCTGTGTGTTTACATACAGAATAGCTGGCCACTCACAGTAAAGTGACCAGTGAAAAAACTTGGTACATCTACATATGTATACGTGTGTGTATTCATATACATACTAGTATTTCAGTATACATATATGGATGTACATCTTTAACTTAATTGTTTAAGCGTCAGTCATACAAAAGTGAGTTACAAACGAAACGAAATTTAATTTCGTTTCGTTATTTGTTTTTATCGTCTCCGTTGAACCGGTACTTACTCACACTCTATGCAAATTAGTCTGCCCACTACTAATTTTCATAGAAAAAGCATATAACGATATGTGCTTTTACGATTCTCTAGAGAGGCCGGAAGATAGGTAAATATTGCTGATGAGTTGTAACAACAACGAAACTAGTCCAATATTCCTTGTCTGGCTTTCTGGGGAATAGAGGAAAGGTGTTTCCTCAAAAACCAGTATGACTCTAAAAACCGGTTTGTCTGTGTGTTTACATACAGAATAGCTGGCCACTCACAGTAAAGTGACCAGTGAAAAAACTTGGTACATCTACATATGTATACGTGTGTGTATTCATATACATACTAGTATTTCAGTATACATATATGGATGTACATCTTTAACTTAATTGTTTAAGCGTCAGTCATACAAAAGTGAGTTACAAACGAAACGAAATTTAATTTCGTTTCGTTATTTGTTTTTATATTTATATATATATATATATATATATATATATATATATATATATTTATATATATATATATATATATATATATATATATATATATATATATATATATATATATATATATATATATATATATATATATATATATATATATAAATATATATAACGAAGGAAATGTGGTAAGGAACCAGGTGGACCATAACGCACCAAAGTACTCAATACTTGAGGTAGTAGAGTGGGTAATAGGAACCAGTAAGACCCCGACAGCTGAGCTGGGGTCTTACTGGTTCCTATAAATATATATATATATATATATATATATATATAAATATATATATATATATATATATATATATATATATATATATATATATGTATATACATATATATATATATATATATATATATATATATATATATATATATATATATGTATATATATATATATATATATATATACATATACATATATATATATATATATATATATATATATATATATATATATACATATATATATATATATGTATATGTATATATATATATATATATATATATATATATATATATATATATATATACATATATATATATATATGTATATGTATATATATATATATATATATACATATACATATATATATATATATATATATATATATATATGTATATATATATATATATATATATATATATATATATATGTATATATATAACAGCGATTATGAATAAACGAAGTGAATTAACTCGTCGACTTGTACATCAAGATTATATATATATATATATATATATGTATATGTGTGTGTGTGTGTGTTGGTGTGTCGGTGTGTTGGTGGGTGGGTGGAAAATGTGACTTTTATAGTATGCTTAACAGATGTACTTACTACTGTATATGGTCAACTATTATTAGCATTGAGCTATATATATATGCCAGATAGACCAGAACGCACCAGAGTACTCGATACTAGGGGCAGTAGAATAGGTAATATTAGTTCGGATCTTGTTGTCGAAACGGCCGGGGCTCAGCCGTCGGGGTTCTGAATCTCTTCACATAATATATATATATATATATATATATATATATATATATATATATATATATATATATATATATATATATATATATATTAGAAAGTGAGGTTTTTTTTACAAAATGAAAAATAACCGAGGTGTCCTACACGAGTGAAAGTATAAAGAAAAAGAGATGAAATCGAAAATGCAACTGGAGTCTTATTTTAAAAAAAAATATATATATTTATTTGGTTCCTTTACCGGTTTCGCAGTTCTTCTGCTTTTCAAAAGGTGAGTTGAGATGGAGGGTCTGTGGTTTTTCTCACATCAAGATTATATATATAAACCACAGACCCTCCATCTCAACTCACCTTTTGAAAAGCAGAAGAACTGCGAAACCGGTAAAGGAACCAAATAAATATATATATTTTTTTAAAAAATAAGACTCCAGTTGCATTTTCGATTTCATCTCTTTTTCTTTATATATATATATATATATTATATATATATATGTAATGTATATATATATATATATATATATATATATATATATATATATATATATATATATAAGTTGTAATAAAATGAAAACGAAATTTCATTTCTCACTCTTAGTACGGCACTTACTTAAATGTAAGTATGTATGTATACGTACATACATATATGTATACAGACGTACAGTAGCATGCATATATATATATAAATATATATATATATATATATATATATATATATATATATATATATATATATATATATATATATATATATATATATATATACATACAGGTACACATACATATATGTACGTATCAGTTTAGCGGACGCTTATTATAAACAAACAAACTGAACAGCCTGAATTTATGTCGTACGGTGTTAAGGCAACCATGTCACCTTTTTGTTCAACACTGACACAGGAACGATGTACTAGTTTCAAGCTTGTTAGCTATCATCAGCACCGTATACCCTTCTGCCAGATGGTTGAACGTTCGAAAGTATATACTTTCCTTATGAAAATTAACGGCTGAGCAGCCTAATTTGCATATCGGTATATATATATATATATATATATATATATATATATATATATATATGAATGGCTGAATCTTCGCTTGCGAAGATAAGAGGGAAGAACTATTGTCCTGTTCCGTGTGGTGGCACACCCTGAGGTGGCTGTGTGTACTTGGTCGGTGGTTGAGTGGTGGGCAGCTTTCTCCTTTGATGTCTTCAGCCGCCGCCTTCCTGCCCTCTTCAAAGCTGGCTGCAGCTGGTTTGATGTTCACTCTCCATGTCTCTCTGTCCTCTGCCAGGTGTTGCCATTCCCTGTGATCAATATTGTCTTGGATCAGCTGGCGCTTGAGGTGGTCCTTGAAGCGTTTTCGGGGTGTGGGGGGATTGGTTTCGATTGCCTTGACATAGTTTGTCGCAGAAAACTGCCTTTGGGATCCTAGAGTCATTTATGCACGAGGTGTGACCTCTCCACAGAGCTGTCTCAGCATCAGCTTTCCCTCAATCCTTGTGATATCGGCCCTCTTGAGAACTTCCTCGTCTGTTATATAGTCATGACAACGGATGCCTATGATGGAGGGAAGGCATCGCTGATTGAATCTTTCCAGTAGCTTGATCTGCTTCCAGTACAAGACCCAACTTTCAGCTCAGTAGAGGAGGGTAGGGACTACCACAGCTCTGTAGACTCTGGTCTTTATGGTAAGGCGTAGAAAGTGGTTCTGCCTCACATGTTTCTGTAAACCTCCGAATGAGCTGCTGGTCTTGGCAATGTGGTTGTCAATATCCTTTGCTGAGGTAGTGTCGTTGGTAATGACACTTCCCAAGTATGTGAAGAGAGGGTACCCATCGATGGCTTTTGGGACATGACATCGGTTTTCTTGATATATATATATATATATATATATATATATATATATATATATATATATATATATATATATATATATGTGTGTGTGTGTGTGTGTGTGTGTGTGTGCGTATTAATGCGTCGAAACATCAGGGACCCACAGCAGACAACCGAAGAGGGGAATTGTCTTATGTTCGTATTTCTCTTACATTTCTAAACAATATTTTAGTAAGCACACAGTACCCTCTGTCCCTTTTAATATGTATGTACCCACTTAAAAAACCTTCAAAACACAGGCATTGCTTGTTCAGGTTATGTTACAGGTTCGTGTGGCTGGCCGTAGCCTAAAAGTGCACCATTTTCTGTAATCTGACAAGTGATTACAATACGTTTAGTAGACTTTGCAGCCATCAATATACTGATATTATACTCCACAAAAACTTGTCGAGTGCTTCGAATCAGTTATAAACATATATATTTGTTGAATTACCAACACATTATATATCCCTTTTGCTTATAAATAGCTCCTTCAATGTTAAGCACTTTAAACTATAACTGACTGCAAAAGTTAATAATGGAATTCTTTAGGATCTGATGAGGGCGTACCAAAGTTTTGGTACCCTTGAAATATATATAATAGAATAAATGTAGTCTTATAAATATAGTTTCCATTTATTAATATCATTGATATATATATATATATATATATATATATATATATATATATATATATCATGATATATATATATATATATATCATGATATATATATATATATCATTGATATATATATATATATATATATATATATATATATATATATATATATATATATATATATATATATATATATATATAAATGTATATATATATATATATATATATATATATAACGAAGGAAATGTGGTAAGGAACCAGATGGACCATAACGCACCAAAGTACTCAATACTTAGGGTAGTAGAGTGGGTAATAGGAACGAGTAGGACCCCGACGGCTGAGCTCAAGCCGTTTCGACGGCTAATTCTGGAATTAGCCGTCGAAACGGCTTGAGCTCAGCCATCGGGGTCCTACTCGTTCCTATATATATATATATATATATATTTATATATTTAAATGGCTCCTACTGGACTAGAACTGTTTTATTCGTATGTATAATATATACACGTATATACATATATATACAACATACATATACACATATATACACATACAGATACACACAGATATATACATAGATATATACACATACAGATATATACACATATATACACACATATATACACATATATATATAGATATACACACGGGTATAAAGGTGTGTTTGGTGTTCAGAGATATATAGTACTGTGTATATTTATGGATATTTGTAGCTATGTTAATCATGTCATGCTAGGCCCAGCGTGACCAGCAGATGGTGGGATGGGGTAGGGCCTATGGTGGGGATGTGGTGGGGTAGGGCCTATGGTGGGGAGGTGGTGGGGTAGGGCCTTTGGTGGGGCGGCATAGGGTTTGGTGGTGTTCGGAGGTGGGGTAGGTCCTATGGTGGGGCTCAGGGGTTGGAGTAGGGCCTATGGCAGGGCCCGGGGGTGGGGTCTGTTGTTGGGAGAATGGATACCTGAATTACTCTATCATAACAACACACTTATTATTTTACCTTGTGATAACAGAAGCATTATCTCATATGTATTTATATACATACATCTATATACATACATCTATATACATACATATATACATACATCTATATACATACATCTATATACATCTATATACATACATATATACATACATCTATATACATCTACATACATACATATATACATCTATATACATACATCTATATACATCTACATACATACATATATATATACATCTATATACATACATATTATACATCTATATACATCTATATATATCTATATACATCTGTATACATCTATATATATCTATATACATCTATATACATCTATATACATCTATATACATCTATATACATCTACATACATCTACATACATCTACATATATATATATATACATCTATATACATCTACATACATCTACACACACACACACATATATCTATATATATATATATATACACGCACACATTTGTACATACACACAGAAAGACAGGGAGACATATACACACGCATGCAGACATTGTTATTTCTCGACCAACCAAACGTTGATTGACACACGGATAGGTAATAATTAGAGAGAGTGAGAGTGTGAGGGAGAGTGGGGCCGGGAGACAGAGTGTGAGGGAGAGAGAGAGAGAGAGTGGCGCAGAAAGAGTGGGGGAGAGAGAGTGAGAGATGTGATATGGAGATATGGAGATATGATATATATATATATATATATATATATATATATATATATATACACAGAGAGCGAGAGACAGACAGAGAGGGATGAGATAGATAAATAGATAGATAGAGAGGGAGTGAGAGAGAAGGAGATAGATAGAGAGAGGAGATCGTCTGCATGAGTGAGTGTATCGTCTGTATATCTAACAGTGTATTAAGACCTGCTCCACCCCACCGCTCCGCCAGTCCCTATTTCAGTTCACACTTGAACTTGAAGAAAAAACACTGAAATTGTTGCAATGTTTATCTTCCCAGCAGCGGAATCTCGCTTCATCCTCCAGAATCTTCGCCATTTTACAATAATATCAACATCTCACTTTAACATGGCACTGACATAACCCGCCATATTGTCAGATTGTCGGAGTGGAACACATATTTATTATTGAAATATATTTGTATATGTGTGTGTGTGTATGGTTGATGTGTGTGTGTGGTGTGTACTGTGCGTGTGTGTGTATATATATATGTGCGTGGTTGTGGTGTATGTGTGCTGTGTGCTGTGTGTGTGATGTGTGCTGTGTGTGTGTGTGTATATATATATATATGTGTGTGGTTGTGGTGTGTGTGTGTATGTGTGTGTGTGTATTGTTGTGGCGTGCGTGGTGTGTGTGTGGTGTGTGCTGTGTGTGTGTGTGTATATATATATGTGCGTGGTTGTGGTGTGTTGTGTGCTGTGTGCTGTGTGTGTGCTGTGTGCTGTGTGCTGTGTGTGTGTATATATATATATATATGTGTGTGTGGTTGTATGTGTGTGTGTGCGCGCTTATATATATATGTGTATGTGTATGTTTGTGGTTGTGTCTGTTCATATATGGATGTGGTTGTGGTGTGTATGTGTGGTTGTGTATATATATGTGTGTATGTGTGTGTGGTTGTGTATATATATGTGTGTATGTGTGTGTGGTTGTGTATGTATATGTGTATATGTGTGTTTGTATCTATATGTATGTATGCATATATGTGTATGTGAATGTCTGTGTATGTATATGTGTATGTGTATATGTATGTATGTATGTGTGTTCTGGTTTTATAATTTCATAAAGTTTTACCAATAGAGAGAGAGTCAGTTTCTAACATAGACACAAAACTCTCTCATTGGAATTTACACAACATCAACTAGGTAGATATGTATGTATGCATGTGTAGATATGGATGTTATTGTATGTGTGGATGTGTATGTTTTGAGTTGTATGTGTGCATGTGAATATGCTTTGTATCTGTACATGTGTATATGCAGTTATTAGATGCTAAATTTTTGGAATGTTTTCCATATTTTTACTGTTCCATTAATGGATTGTACTTGTAATTTCCTAACTAGTTGTGTTCTTTCTGTTCCTGTGAAGCCTAGTTTCTCAAGATTTGTATTGAGGCAGTTACTAACATACCCCAGTGCCCCAATAATCGCAGGCATAAATCTGAAGGTGTAATCAGGGTGGAGTATCAGCAGATTTCTCATCAGTTCTGCATAAATATTCTCCTTTTCACTAATCTTTGATATTATATTGGCATCTGCTGGGTAGCTAATTTCCACTACTGTGCATACTTTTTTCTCCTTGTCCCATATCATAATATCTGCTCTGTTATGCCTGCATTTTATTGGGGTTTTTACTGGAACATTCCACAAGTACTCTTTCATATTATGTATATGGATGTCTTCCACATTGGTGTAGCTTTTAATGTGTTTATTATCGGGGCTACTTTTTTTCGGATTGCATTGTACAGTGTTTTGGCCACTACATCATGCCTCATAGGTAGATAGTATCGTGATGACATCTTTGGACAGCTGCTGATGACATGGGTGACATCTTAGATGTTAATTCTGCAGAGTCTGCACTTGTTATCACATCTAGGTGTTTTGCCTGCATCCCTATCTCTTTTGTGAATCAGGTATTTCGTGTTAATCTCCTGTTCTTGGTTTGCAAAAGCGTATCCTTCAAAGTGGGAGCCAATATAGCGGTTATTTGTCCAATATAGACTACTTTCCTTATCTATATTACTCTCACTCTGGAGCATCCTGGCAACATATCCATGTATGTTTTTTTTGCTGATAAGCATGCAGTTTTTCATCCATGGATTCACTGCGATACTGCTGAGCGACTTCCCAGGGTGTGAGTTTTTGATTATCACACAGGGAATATCTCTCGAGGAGTTCCTTCCCAACTCTCATGATCTTATCTGTTTCATGCAGATAGATTGCTCGAGAGACGGGCTCCTACGCTTCGAGGTTCGTAGATGTTGTCGGAGAGATATGATGCGACATTCACGTGTTGTCTGGACTAATGTTAGGCCTCTGCCTCCCTGATTACGTTTCAAGTAAAGGCGGTCTATGTCACTGTTGATGTGGAAGTTTCCGGTGTTGTTTAGTATTTTTCGAGTTCTAACATCAACTGCTCGGATTTCGTTTATCGTCCAATTGAGTATTCCAAACGTTGATGTTAGGACAGGCACAGCAAACACATTGTGAGCCACTGTTTTGTTTTGCGCAGAGTGTTCCGATGACCAAATCTTTCTTAATCGGGTGTAGTATTCCCTGGTTACGCGTTCCTTATTACAGATACCATTATAGGATATGTTCTCATCTATCCCCAGGTAACTGTAGCAGTCCTCATCAGATATCGGTGAAACAGTTAGGCCATTGATGACAATGTTGCTAGATTAGGTTGTTGTTTTATCTCGCTTTACAGTCATATATGAGCATTTATCTTGGCCAAACTCCATTCCTATATCCTTTGAGAACGTTGTAACCAGGTTAAGATTTTTCTTCATCCCATCCATGTTCTTAGTATAGAGTTTCAGATCATCCACAAAGAAATTATGGGTTTATGTTCGTATTTCTGTCCTCCTTTGAGCCAATAATGTATCCTTCACATTTCTTGAGCAGAAAGGACAAGGGTTTAATGACAGGATGAATAATATCACAGAGAGACTGTCTCCCTGAAATATACCCCTGCGATATTTTATTTTATCAGTGAAAATAGAGTCCTCCTTCTCTGTATTTAACTTTAGGATAGTAGCCCAAGAAGAAGACAGCTTCTCTATGGCTCTGATAATAATGTCTGGGACTTTAGCAAGTTGGAGGGCCTCTATCATCCAAGAGTGGGGAACAGAATCGAAAGCTTTCCTGTAGTTCAGCCAGACTGTAGCCATATTCCTCCTAAGCTGTCGCACCTCCGACATCGCAGTTTTGTTGATTAGGAGTTGGTCAGCACATCCCCAAACCACTTTCTTTCCAGCTGCTTGTTCATCTGTGATGATGTTATTATTTTCACAGTGATCTTGGAGGAATAATTTCAGGCAGGCTGTATATATCTTATACATCAGGTTCTGGCATGCAATGGGTCGGTAGTTTTTTGCCAAGTGGGTGTCTGTCTTCTTGGGGACCAATAATGTTTGTGCTAATGTCAACCATTCTGGTATAAGTGTATCTCCCTTAAGAACTTGTTGGTAGAGGTCAGTAAGATACCCCCGATAGAATATCAGTGGAGTTTTCCTATCACAGTCTCAAGGGTACCCTCACTTATTTCGTATGTTTTTGTTGTAGTGTAGGAGCAATAGTTCTTTCGGATTTCTCTTAGCCACACTGCATCTTGGTTGAAATTCTTCTTTTCACCCCATATTTTTCTCCAAAAGGAATCTATGTCTTTGTGGGATGGGGCCTCAGTGACACTTATTATTTTGCCCTTCATATCTCTATAGACTGATGGTTGGTTTCTTCTGAATCTTTTATTAAGCACTTTTCTCTCATCTACCTTCTTTAGGTATCAGCGTTTTTCGCTAACAGCTCTCAATTGTTGTTTGAGGGTGATCAGCTTATATTGGAGAGTTCTGGTTTTACTGTTACCAAACATCGTCTCTATTTTATTTTTCACTCTTTGTTGGTGAGGAGTGAGGTGTTTTTGTGTTTGTTTGAATGTAAGGAGCATTGTCACATATCCTATGTTTTTTCGTAGGCCAGCAATCTTTATAATAATTCGAGGTAGACTTAAATGGTACACGTGGTGTCAAGTTTCTTACAGGCATAGTTGTTTCAAGGCGCTGTTCGACCTAGCTGCTAGGAAGTCTAGTAGCACGGCGACCTGTAGCACGTGTTGTTGATAACATGTTTGTTGTGGGGGACTTACAATTAATAATATTTATCTTATTTTTACGTTCAACAAACGTCGCTTGTTGGCGTAATTGTTTCGCTGTGAAGTGATTTAGCTCTGGGTGCATTTCGTCCCAGTGTAGCTTCATTCTGTTCATATAGCCAATGGAGGGATTGTTTTTTTGCTATTTTATAACAATTAAATAAATCATTATTAAGTTCGCAACTGCAAGATAAATGCGATTTATAGTTTCGGTTTCTTCTGTAGCTAAAACTAAATAAAGTCTGTTTACCTTTCTTGTTGTTTGTCTTCGATACTTCCTTAATTTTGTTTTTGATGTTGTGTTCAGCCATGCTGTTTGTAGCGAATCCTTGTAAAATAAATTATGTAATTAGTCGGATATCTCAACGAATTCGAATAAAAGGTGTCTTCAGAAGATATAGTTAGAAGAATAACCAGTTATTCAACATGACTGTAGTTGTGGCATTACTGTCGGAGATAGTATTCATCTTAAATTTAATAAATAGTCTCCCACGCCAAAATATGCGACTGATCGCGTTGACTGACTGACACATGTATGTGTGTGTGTATGTATGTATGTGGGTGTGTATGTATGCATATATGTGTGAGTGTGTGTCTGTGTGTATATATATGTATGTGGGTGTGTATGTGCGTACGTGTGTGTGTATGTATGTGTGTTTATGCGTGTGTGTATGTATGTATGTATGCGTGTGTGCATGTGTGTGTGTGTGTGTGTGTGTGTGTGTGTATGTGTGTGTGTGTTTCAGCATCCGGTAATGTCTGTCGGAAAGGTGCGAAACGTGTCCTCCGCTGTTCGTTGTTTTGATTATCTGAGGTATTCAGCAGAGCGCGCGTGCGCGTGAAACAGGGTCGGTCAGGCAGAGGTCAGCGGCCGAAGTAGTTCTTTCAATTGTGGGAGTGGGGTGGCTCTCTACACCTCGGTCCCGGTACTCCCGGCCGTCAATATACTGATGGAACGCGTCTAATCCACCGACCTACACTGCTTCGGGCTCACCACCACTGACATCCACCAACTCCTATCCATCGTCGTCGACAACACCTATTTCGGATTCCCTGACCAAACATACCAACGAACCTCGGGATTGCCCATGGGATCAAGCCTGTCGGGTGTGCTAGCGATCTCTTACATGGACAGCCTCGAGCGCAAGGCACTCCACGCCTACCCCCCCCCCCCCCAACGCCGTCGCCTTTTTCTCAAGGTACGTGGACGATATCCTCATTCTCACATCTTCCCAAGACATGGCGAACAGAATCTATGAGACGTTGAACAACACGGACGAGAACATTGACTTCAGTGTTGAACACCCCAACGACTTCCGAATCAACATCACGGAACAGGGAGGGATCCACTGAAACTTCTACTGAAAGGCAGCCTGCAGGGACCTGTTCGTCCACTACAAGTCCGCTCTCCCTAACAGTGCCAAAAGAGGATACGAACGAGATCGCGCGAATCAAAAACAGATGCAGCGATCCCGCGAGTGGTGGCACTCATACCAAGCGATTCCTCGAGGTGCTGGAGACGAACGGGTACCCTACCTCGCTCATAGACAGAGTAGGAGACACCAGACACAAGAGACAGAGAGGCACCCAAGGCAAGTGCTTCCTTAAAATGCCACACCTGGGCGAGAATACCACCAACGCTATCCGCAAGGCTAGGAGGGAGGGCCTCGACATCCACCTGGCCCACTCGGGCCCCTCCCTGCGAAGATGCCTTTCCAGGAAACCCGGGAAATCAACTGACGTGTGCTCCCTCAGAGACTGCTCGATGCGCCATGCGAACTGTTGCCTACGCACATACGTCGTGTATCAGATAGAATGTAACAAGTGCAACCAATACTATATAGGTAGCACAATCCGGCCGTTGCACATCCGGATCAAGGAACACACTAAAACCAGGGCCTCGTCTTTCCGGAAACACATAGCCAAATGCGGAAACAAAGACGGAAGGTCCATTGTCACAATTCTAGCGACAGAAAGAAACGTCGGCACGTTACGTATGAAGGAAGCACTTTGGATCAAACGCCTAGGGCCACAATTAAACAACCGATCCGAGAGAAGTGAAATGAGGTGGTTGGTTTAAGTTAACAAACGATGCAGCAACACACGCACACACACACACAAGCAAGACAGCAACATACGCACACACACACAGTAGCATTCCACCATACGAACATACTACACTGCCAATACAGAGGAACAAGGCAACAACACACCCACACACACACACACACTCAAGCGAGACAACAACACACACACACACACACACACACACACACACACACACACACACACACAGTAACATTCACCAATCAGGCAGAGAATGGACTGACAGCTAGCGCCACTCCACTCCCACAATTGAAAGAACTACTTCGGCCGCTGACCTCTGCCTGACCGACCCCATTTCACGCGCACGCGCGCTCTGCTGAATACCTCAGATTTTCAAAACAACGAACAGCGGAGGACACGTTTCGCACCTTTCCGACAGACAACCTCCCCCCCCCCGGAAAAAACCCCAGTTGATGGATGTGAATCCGAAATATATAGGGACAATTAAATCTCTCCCAAGGTAACTCTTTCTCGTGTTGTTATTTTTATTTTTGTCCTTTACACTCTTTCCTTCATTCCTCTACACGTTACAGTCTTATACACGCCACGCATTTCAACGTACACCCACTTACATCTCTCTCTCCACCACCGGATCTTGTTACCCGTAGATTTACCCATCTGCATTGTCGAGGCTTCCAAACGACTTAAAGAAATTTACCTTATTATTCCACAATGCTTCAAGCAAACTTCAATACTCTCTTATATATATATATATATATATATATATATATATATATATATATATATAATTAGAAAGTGAACAACACAAAATATAACTACTCCATTACCAAAGGTTTCTGGATCATAGACAATAACAATATACATCTGGATCGTTCGTCAGATAGGGATGTTATCTAACATTAGAGATAACATCTCTGTCTGACAAACGATCCACCTTTGGTAATGGAGTAGTTATATTTTGTGCTGTTCAATTTCCAATTAAATAGCTCTGTTCTATACATAGAGCACTCTTTTTTTCCTTTGGAATTACCTAACACACACACACACACACACACACACACACACACACACACACACACACACACACACACACACACACACACATATATATATATGAAAAAAGTCAGGACCACGACGGCTGAGCTCTGGCCGCTTCTACAGCTAGATCCAAACTGTACTACCTTAAGTATTGAGTACTCTGGTGCGTTATGGTCCACCTGGTTCCTTACCACACCCTCTTTGTTATATATATATATGTGTGTGTGTCTGTATGTATATGTGTGAGTATGTGTGGGGAGGATGTGGTGGGGGTTATATACCTTTATTTACATTCATACCACTTATCAACCGGTGCTGTTCAGTAACGAAGTTGTTAAAAAAATAGAGATCGATAAAATTACTAGTAGATACAAAAAAGAATGAAGTACTGAAGTTGATTTGTTCGATTAAGGTGGTGCCCCAGCATGGCCGCAGTCCTATGACAGCAACCAATAAAACAATAAAGAAATCGCGACAATTATTTGACGTAATCAGTCACGTGAGACAGAGTTTTGGGGTCTGGTTTTTTTTCCTCCATTTCTCTGAGAATGATTGAAAAGGTTATGAAACCATGGAAACCAAGCTTTAGATACCCCACCCCTGTCACCCCCCTCCGCCATATACACCCTCCTCACCCCTGTACACTACTCCCCTATCTCTCTCCCCGATACACCCCCTCCGCCATATAACCCCCTCCCCCGTACACCTCCTCCGCCCATCCATCTCTCTCCACCTACACCCCCTCCGCCATACAACCCCCTCCCCCGTACACCTCCTCTGCCCACCCATCTCTCTCCACTTACAACTCCTCCGCCATATAACCCCCTCCACCTACACCCCCTCCGCCATATCTCACAATATCCAATTCTTGAATCATCTCTCACTTTACTAAAACGGAACTAGGTCAATGATGAAATCTTACTTCACCCATTACAATAAATAAATAGTCATTATATATATACATATACATACATATACTGTATATATATATATATATATATATATATATAGGGTGTCCCCCAAAACTGTATACACACTTCAATAGATTTCTAATAACTATTGTCTGTACAGGTAATCAAAGTATGTATACATTTTTTGAGACACCCTGTGTGTGCCTGTGTGTATACACACACACACACACACACACACACACACACACACACACACACACACACACACACACACACATATATATATATAATATAATTTAGAGTTTTCACTCAGGAGTCAAATACAATTATTTAGCTCTAAGAAATATTTCTGAGCAGTACAATACAAGTTAATATAAAAAAATATGATCAACACTAATGTGTTTTTATTGCAAATTGACAATAATTTAGCCAGATAGAAATACCTTAATTCAAATACATATAGTCTGCCAGTATCGATCTAAAAAATAATAAATCTATACTCACCGACGTATATCGGCAACTGCCCTGGTGCCTATACAAGTTTAAATTCCCAAATTCAAACCTTTTCAGCAGATCAGTCCGAACTTCAAAAAATAAACCTGTTTCACAAAGGATGGTATACTATTGAAATAATTAATTAATTGTGGAATAACTATTTATGAAATAATTATTAGTGAAATAATCAATTTTCTGTGATTCTCAATAGGCACCCAGAAAAATTAGAGTTACTTCACCTAAGAGAAATATCTAAGGACTGGTTTGTCGTATGCCAAATACATGTGCTTTTGCACACGATTTTTCCCCAGCAATCTGGCTCATACTCATGGCGCTAGAAATAACAGCCGTTTATATGGGATTACGAATTCAGCTCGACCGAAGGAGCAGATATAATATAATTTAGAGTTTTCACTCAGGAGTCAAATACAATTATTTAGCTCTAAGAAATATTTCTGAGCAGTACAATACAAGTTAATATAAAAAAATATGATCAACACTAATGTGTTTTTATTGCTAATTGACAATAATTTAGCCAGATAGAAATACCTTAATTCAAATACATATAGTCTGCCTGTATCGATCTAAAAAATAATAAATCTATACTCACAGACGTATATCGGCAATTATTGTCAATTTGCAATAAAAACACATCAGTGTTGATCATATTTTTTTATATTAACTTGTATATATATATATATATATATATATATATATATATATATATATATATATATATATACAATAAGTCCCCGACTTACGAACTTCCGCAGATACGAACAGTCTCACGAAGAAAAAAAATTGTCTGAGTTTGAAATCCGCGTTTTTGTGGCCTTTTCTGGTCTAGGTCCCTTCTTTGGCACCATAAAAAAACAAGCTGAAATCATACCTACAGGGCCGCAACTCTTTGCTGCAAAGCATGGCGTCCGACCCTCTGCCGATACTGCCAATCCATCGCCTGTGTATATATGATAATATGAAACAGTCGGGACTCCGACTGCTGAGCTCTTGCCGTTTTAACAGCTTGTTCCGGACTGAATCTGCAAATGGTAAAGAAAATTGAAGGGAGGTAATTTGGTGGTTAAAATAGTCTGTTGGAGTGTTTATACAGAAAACAAAGAAGGGAAATATTAATGAGTTTGTAGTGGATGTAAAATATTGGTGGTCATTGAGTGAGATCCATGGTGTTAGGGGTGTTTTAATCTAGCAAAGGAGTTTTTCAGTTTTTTATCATAAATTTGAGGACGTGAGGGCAGAGTTTGAAGAAATATATTCTGGTGTTGAGACAGTTGTGGGAGTTGTGTAGCTCTTTTAGAATGTTCCATTTTCCCACCGTACACAATTGACACGTCCTCGGGCCATTTGAATAGGTTTGGGATCTTTCAAGAACCTTCCATTTGATGGAAAGATTAATGCCACTGTCTTTAAATGTCCACACGTAACTTGCGAGTTTTGGGCTCGATCTTTATCCTGGATATTTGAAGGTTATCACGCGGTTTAAGAAGCCGTTTTAAATCGGCCTTCCGGCATTCCCACGTAGATTCTGGCCTGTTGTTGGTTTGACTAGGCCGAGATGACCCCAACCTCATCACGGATACCACCTTACAAGCTTGGTATAGACGCGTGCCTCTGGTCTTCTGCGTGGGCAACCTCACGTGTGGCAACTCATGGGTTTGTTGGTGATATAAGTTCTAGCGTTTCTGGAATTTCCGATTCTAATGGTATATCTGTTAATAATTGTTTCTACTTTTGGCACAAGACCAGCAATTACCCAGTACATTACTGGTACTTTATTTTATCGACCCCGTAAGGATGAAAGGCAAAGTTAACCTCGGTGGGATTTGAACTCAGACCGTAAAGGGACGTAACTATGCTGGGAAGCATGGTGTCCGACTCTCTACCGATACTGCCAATCCACCGCCGTATATCTGTTAATAATTGTTTCTACTTTAGGCACAAGGCCAGCAATTATCCAGTACATTACTGGTACTTTATTTTATCGACCCCGTATGGATGAAAGGCAAACTTAACCTCGGCGGTTAATATCTGTTAATAATTGTTTCTACTTTAGGCACAAGGCCAGCAATTACCCAGTGCATTACTGGTACTTTATTTTATCGACCCCGTAAGGATGAAAGGCAAAGTTAACCTCGGCGGGATTTGAACTCAGATCGTAAAGGGACGTAGCTATGCTGGAAAGCATGGCGTCCGACCCTCTACCGATACTGCCAATCCACCGCCCTATCTGTTAATAATGTCAGTATTTGTGGCTTAGAGTGAAATGTTTATCTATAACAGCTAAGAATCTCTTTTCTATATTAGTCTATTTCTCTTATCTCTAGTTCTAGTGGAAATGATGGACACTAGCTCTAGTGGTAAGGAGTTGAACTTACGATCATAATGTCGTAGGTTCCATTCCTGGACTGGGTTGTGTATTGTGTTCTTGAGCGAAACACTTCATTTCACGTTGCTCCAGTATACTCAGTTGAAAATGTGTACCAACAATAGCTGACAATGGCTGATTCAGTTTGGCACCAGTAACGGCACAACTCATTTCTACAGCTGAGTAAACTGGAGCAACGTGAAACAAAGTGTCTTGCTCAAGGACACAACACATATTCATGGTTTTGTGAAAGACCAGCAGTATACCAGTCTCTACTCCCCACTGATGAACGGTACAGCCTGGCACCAGAAGCATTACAACTCATTTATACGCCATATATACACCGTGTACAATATATACACACTATATGACCGATGCAGTTTGGCACCAGCTGAGTGAAATAAAGTGTCTTGCTCAAGGACACAAAACATTACCCGGTCTTAGAATTGAACTCACAACTCCCCGATTACATGCCCAACGCTCTAACCACTCAACCATGCACATCCACTAATATTTTGCTATAAATAAATATAGATAAGTATATAAGACGGGTTAATTATAGAGGCTGGCGTCTCGGTGTAATTAGCTTCAGTGATTTCATTAATTTATTTATGTTTCTATAAAACATATGTTGGCCACAGTCTTCGACATCTAACGTCTGGGAGGAACAAGATGGCGGCGACTTTGACTTGGTTGAGGTGGGAAGTAACCACGTGGAAGACTGAGCCTGAGTCACGTGTCACACTGATGAATGACGAGGAGGGGGAGGAGGGTGGTGGTGGAGGTCAGTCAAGTACAGAAGCTTTCTAAACACAACAGACTATCGCTTCTTTTGTTGCTTCTACACACATATACACTTACACACACATATACACATGCATTCACACACACACATATATGTGTATATATACATATTAACACACATACACACACACACACACATATGTGTATATATACATGTATACACACACACACACATATGTATATATATATATATATATATATATATATGCCTATATAAATGTACACCCACACACGCACACACACATGTATATACACACATATATATACATATATATATATATATACACATATATATATATATACACACATATACAGTATATATTCTAGTCAAACATTATATATAACCTGGTTAAACTTCAGGTGAACATGAAGCGGGCCAGGTTTCAAGTCGAGGTAAACAGAAACAAGAACAACACACCTGAGTTTGGACGCTACCGGTGGCATTATAAACAGGTGTTCAAAGTGATAGGTCAACATATAGTCAGGTGTTAAATATGAGAGGTCAACATACAGTCATCTTAACTCATCACTGGCCTTGGAGTCTCCTCCCTCTACGACTCCAATGTTTGGTCAAGGGAAAATACAAAGTCGGACACAGCTTGACACGAAGAAGGCGAAAGAAAGTGTCTCGTTGAAGGAGAGAAGACAACGGCCAGGCCAGAACTCTGGACCTTACGATGGAGAGAAACTCTGTCAACTTCAAATAAGGACAAACCTCCTGTACACATCACCTGACTAACACTCTACCAACATCGCTCCAACAACAGACCATGCTGGAGCTTACAGTGTCACTGGAAGAAGGCATAATGAGAGGAAATAATAAGGTAACAAGGCAGAGACTGAAAGGTACACTGTGAGTAGGATCAGATTAAGACCTTTAGATGGTCAAACCACTGAAAAGGTTTGTAGGGCCCTGGCTCTGCTGTAGCATTGTAAATCCAGTACGAGTAAGAAAAATCTCTATTAGTCCCTTCTTTCACCGAGGCCCGTAGCACCTGCATATTTTGCTTAAGCAAAGAGTCACTCCAGGTAGAGCCGCTACTTCTCTGAATTGACAGATCACAGCTCTGATGCTATAGACATGTGGTTAGAATGTCTCAGGAAAGAATCACTGGTGAGTCACTCCAGGTAGAGCTGCTACTTCTCTGAATTGACAGATCACAGCTCTGATGCTATAGACATGTGGTTAGAATGTCTCAGGAAAGAATCACTGGTGAGTCACTCCAGGTAGAGCTGCTACTTCTCTGAATTGACAGATCACAGCTCTGATCCTATGGACATGTGGTTAGAATGTCTCAGGAAAGAATCACTGGAGAGTCACTCCAGGTAGAGCTGTTACTTCTCAGAATTGACAGATCACAGCTCTGATACTATGGACATGTGGTTAGAATGTCTCAGGTAAGAATCACTGGAGAGTCACTCCAGGTAGAGCTGCTACATCTCTGAATTGACAGATCACAGCTCTGATGCTCTGGACATGTGGTTAGAATGTCACAGGAAAGAATCACCGGAGAGACACTCCAGGTAGAGCTGCTACTTCTCTGAATTGACAGATCACAGCTCTGATGCTATGGACATGTGGTTAGAATGTCTCAGGAAAGAATCACTGGAGAGTCACTCCAGGTAGAGCTCCAACTTCTCTGAATTGACAGATCACAGCTCTGATACTATGGACATGTGGTTAGAATGTTCCAGGAAAGAATCACTGGAGAGTCACTCCAGGTAGAGCTGTTACTTCTCTGAATTGACAGATCACAGCTCTGATACTATGGACATGTGGTTAGAATGTCTCAGGTAAGAATCACTGAAGTTTCACTCCAGGTAGAGCTACTACTTCTCTGAATTGACAGATCACAGCTCTGATACTATGGACATGTGGTTAGAATTTGTCAGGAAAGAATCACTGGAGAGTCACTCCAGGTAGAGCTGTTACTTCTCTGAATTGACAGATCGCAGCTCTGATACTATGGACATGTGGTTAGAATGTCTCAGGTAAGAATCACTGGAGAGTCACTCCAGGTAGAGCTGTTACTTCTCAGAATTGACAGATCACAGCTCTGATACTATGGACATGTGGTTAGAATGTCTCAGGAAAGAATGACTGGAGAGTCACTCCAGGTAGAGCTGTTACTTCTCTGAATTGACAGATCACAGCTCTGATACTATCGACATGTGGTTAGAATGTCTCAGGAAAGAATGACTGGAGAGTCACTCCAGGTAGAGCTGCTACTTCTCTGAATTGACAGATCACAGCTCTGATCCTATGGACATGTGGTTAGAATGTCTCAGGAAAGAATCACTGGAGAGTCACTCCAGGTAGAGCTGTTACTTCTCTGAATTGACAGATCGCAGCTCTGATACTATGGACATGTGGTTAGAATGTCTCAGGTAAGAATCACTGGAGAGTCACTCCAGGTAGAGCTGTTACTTCTCTGAATTGACAGATCACAGCTCTGATACTATGGACATGTGGTTAGAATGTCTCAGGAAAGAATGACTGGAGAGTCACTCCAGGTAGAGCTGCTACTTCTCTGAATTGACAGATCACAGCTCTGATCCTATGGACATGTGGTTAGAATGTCTCAGGAAAGAATGACTGGAGAGTCACTCCAGGTAGAGCTGCTACTTCTCTGAATTGACAGATCACAGCTCTGATCCTATGGACATGTGGTTAGAATGTCTCAGGAAAGAATCACTGGAGAGTCACTCCAGGTAGAGCTGTTACTTCTCTGAATTGAGAGATCGCAGCTCTGATACTATGGATATGTGGTTAGAATGTCTCAGGTAAGAATCACTGGAGAGTCACTCCAGGTAGAGCTGTTACTTCTCTGAATTGACAGATCGCAGCTCTGATACTATGGACATGTGGTTAGAATGTCTCAGGTAAGAATCACTGGTGAGTCACTCCAGGTAGAGCTGTTACTTCTCTGAATTGACAGATCGCAGCTCTGATACTATGGACATGTGGTTAGAATGTCTCAGGTAAGAATCACTGGTGAGTCACTCCAGGTAGAGCTGTTACTTCTCTGAATTGACAGATCGCAGCTCTGATACTATGGACATGTGGTTAGAATGTCTCAGGTAAGAATCACTGGAGAGTCACTCCAGGTAGAGCTGTTACTTCTCTGAATTGAGAGATCACAGCTCTGATACTATGGACATGTGGTTAGAATGTCTCAGGAAAGAATAACTGGAGAGTCACTCCAGGTAGAGCTGTTACTTCTCTGAATTGACAGATCACAGCTCTGATACTATGGACATGTGGTTAGAATGTCTCAGGTAAGAATCACTGAAGTCTCACTCCAGGTAGAGCTGCTACTTCTCTGAATTGACAGATCACAGCTCTGATACTATGGACATGTGGTTAGAATTTGTCAGGAAAGAATCACTGGAGAGTCACTCCAGGTAGAGCTGTTACTTCTCTGAATTGAGAGATCACAGCTCTGATACTATGGACATGTGGTTAGAATGTCTCAGGTAAGAATCACTGGAGAGTCACTCCAGGTAGAGCTGTTACTTCTCTGAATTGACAGATCACAGCTCTGATACTATGGACATGTGGTTAGAATGTCTCAGGTAAGAATCACTGAAGTCTCACTCCAGGTAGAGCTGCTACTTCTCTGAATTGACAGATCACAGCTCTGATACTATGGACATGTGGTTAGAATTTGTCAGGAAAGAATCACTGGAGAGTCACTCCAGGTAGAGCTGTTACTTCTCTGAATTGACAGATCGCAGCTCTGATACTATGGACATGTGGTTACAATGTCTCAGGTAAGAATCACTGGAGAGTCACTCCAGGTAGAGCTGTTACTTCTCAGAATTGACAGATCACAGCTCTGATACTATGGACATGTGGTTAGAATGTCTCAGGAAAGAATGACTGGAGAGTCACTCCAGGTAGAGCTGTTACTTCTCTGAATTGACAGATCACAGCTCTGATACTATGGACATGTGGTTAGAATGTCTCAGGAAAGAATGACTGGAGAGTCACTCCAGGTAGAGCTGTTACTTCTCTGAATTGACAGATCACAGCTCTGATACTATGGACATGTGGTTAGAATGTCTCAGGTAAGAATCACTGAAGTTTCACTCCAGGTAGAGCTACTACTTCTCTGAATTGACAGATCACAGCTCTGATACTATGGACATGTGGTTAGAATTTGTCAGGAAAGAATCACTGGAGAGTCACTTCAGGTAGAGCTGTTACTTCTCTGAATTGACAGATCGCAGCTCTGATACTATGGACATGTGGTTAGAATGTCTCAGGTAAGAATCACTGGAGAGTCACTCCAGGTAGAGCTGTTACTTCTCAGAATTGACAGATCACAGCTCTGATACTATGGACATGTGGTTAGAATGTCTCAGGAAAGAATGACTGGAGAGTCACTCCAGGTAGAGCTGTTACTTCTCTGAATTGACAGATCACAGCTCTGATACTATGGACATGTGGTTAGAATGTCTCAGGAAAGAATGACTGGAGAGTCACTCCAGGTAGAGCTGCTACTTCTCTGAATTGACAGATCACAGCTCTGATCCTATGGACATGTGGTTAGAATGTCTCAGGAAAGAATCACTGGAGAGTCACTCCAGGTAGAGCAGTTACTTCTCTGAATTGACAGATCGCAGCTCTGATACTATGGACATGTGGTTAGAATGTCTCAGGTAAGAATCACTGGAGAGTCACTCCAGGTAGAGCTGTTACTTCTCTGAATTGACAGATCACAGCTCTGATACTATGGACATGTGGTTAGAATGTCTCAGGAAAGAATGACTGGAGAGTCACTCCAGGTAGAGCTGCTACTTCTCTGAATTGACAGATCACAGCTCTGATACTATGGACATGTGGTTAGAATGTCTCAGGAAAGAATCACTGGAGAGTCACTCCAGGTAGAGCTGTTACTTCTCTGAATTGACAGATCGCAGCTCTGATACTATGGACATGTGGTTAGAATGTCTCAGGTAAGAATCACTGGAGAGTCACTCCAGGTAGAGCTGTTACTTATCTGAATTGACAGATCGCAGCTCTGATACTATGGACATGTGGTTAGAATGTCTCAGGAAAGAATGACTGGAGAGTCACTCCAGGTAGAGCTGTTACTTCTCTGAATTGACAGATCACAGCTCTGATACTATGGACATGTGGTTAGAATGTCTCAGGAAAGAATGACTGGAGAGTCACTCCAGGTAGAGCTGCTACTTCTCTGAATTGACAGATCACAGCTCTGATCCTATGGACATGTGGTTAGAATGTCTCAGGAAAGAATCACTAGAGAGTCACTCCAGGTAGAGCTGTTACTTCTCTGAATTGACAGATCGCAGCTCTGATACTATGGACATGTGGTTAGAATGTCTCAGGTAAGAATCACTGGAGAGTCACTCCAGGTAGAGCTGTTACTTCTCTGAATTGACAGATCGCAGCTCTGATACTATGGACATGTGGTTAGAATGTCTCAGGTAAGAATCACTGGTGAGTCACTCCAGGGAGAGCTGTTACTTCTCTGAATTGACAGATCGCAGCTCTGATACTATGGACATGTGGTTAGAATGTCTCAGGTAAGAATCACTGGTGAGTCACTCCAGGTAGAGCTGTTACTTCTCTGAATTGATAGATCGCAGCTCTGATACTATGGACATGTGGTTAGAATGTCTCAGGTAAGAATCACTGGAGAGTCACTCCAGGTAGAGCTGTTACTTCTCTGAATTGACAGATCGCAGCTCTGAAACTATGGACATGTGGTTAGAATGTCTCAGGTAAGAATCACTGGAGAGTCACTCCAGGTAGAGCTGTTACTTCTCTGAATTGAGAGATCACAGCTCTGATACTATGGACATGTGGTTAGAATGTCTCAGGAAAGAATAACTGGAGAGTCACTCCAGGTAGAGCTGTTACTTCTCTGAATTGACAGATCACAGCTCTGATACTATGGACATGTGGTTAGAATGTCTCAGGTAAGAATCACTGAAGTCTCACTCCAGGTAGAGCTGCTACTTCTCTGAATTGACAGATCACAGCTCTGATACTATGGACATGTGGTTAGAATTTGTCAGGAAAGAATCACTGGAGAGTCACTCCAGGTAGAGCTGTTACTTCTCTGAATTGACAGATCGCAGCTCTGATACTATGGACATGTGGTTAGAATGTCTCAGGTAAGAATCACTGGAGAGTCACTCCAGGTAGAGCTGTTACTTCTCAGAATTGACAGATCACAGCTCTGATACTATGGACATGTGGTTAGAATGTCTCAGGAAAGAATGACTGGAGAGTCACTCCAGGTAGAGCTGTTACTTCTCTGAATTGACAGATCACAGCTCTGATACTATGGACATGTGGTTAGAATGTCTCAGGAAAGAATGACTGGAGAGTCACTCCAGGTAGAGCTGCTACTTCTCTGAATTGACAGATCACAGCTCTGATCCTATGGACATGTGGTTAGAATGTCTCAGGAAAGAATCACTGGAGAGTCACTCCAGGTAGAGCTGTTACTTCTCTGAATTGACAGATCGCAGCTCTGATACTATGGACATGTGGTTAGAATGTCTCAGGTAAGAATCACTGGAGAGTCACTCCAGGTAGAGCTGTTACTTATCTGAATTGACAGATCGCAGCTCTGATACTATGGACATGTGGTTAGAATGTCTCAGGAAAGAATGACTGGAGAGTCACTCCAGGTAGAGCTGTTACTTCTCTGAATTGACAGATCACAGCTCTGATACTTTGGACATGTGGTTAGAATGTCTCAGGAAAGAATGACTGGAGAGTCACTCCAGGTAGAGCTGCTACTTCTCTGAATTGACAGATCACAGCTCTGATCCTATGGACATGTGGTTAGAATGTCTCAGGAAAGAATCACTGGAGAGTAACTCCAGGTAGAGCTGTTACTTCTCTGAATTGACAGATCGCAGCTCTGATACTATGGACATGTGGTTAGAATGTCTCAGGTAAGAATCACTGGAGAGTCACTCCAGGTAGAGCTGTTACTTCTCTGAATTGACAGATCGCAGCTCTGATACTATGGACATGTGGTTAGAATGTCTCAGGAAAGAATGACTGGAGAGTCACTCCAGGTAGTGCTGCTACTTCTCTGAATTGACAGATCACAGCTCTGATCCAATGGACATGTGGTTAGAATGTCTCAGGAAAGAATCACTGGAGAGTCACTCCAGGTAGAGCTGTTACTTCTCTGAATTGACAGATCGCAGCTCTGATACTATGGACATGTGGTTAGAATGTCTCAGGTAAGAATCACTGGAGAGTCACTCCAGGTAGAGCTGTTACTTCTCTGAATTGACAGATCACAGCTCTGATACTATGGACATGTGGTTAGAATGTCTCAGGAAAGAATGACTGGAGAGTCACTCCAGGTAGAGCTGCTACTTCTCAGAATTGACAGATCACAGCTCTGATCCTATGGACATGTGGTTAGAATGTCTCAGGAAAGAATCACTGGAGAGTCACTCCAGGTAGAGCTGTTACTTCTCTGAATGGACAGATCGCAGCTCTGATACTATGGACATGTGGTTAGAATGTCTCAGGTAAGAATCACTGGAGAGTCACTCCAGGTAGAGCTGTTACTTATCTGAATTGACAGATCGCAGCTCTGATACTATGGACATGTGGTTAGAATGTCTCAGGAAAGAATGACTGGAGAGTCACTCCAGGTAGAGCTGTTACTTCTCTGAATTGACAGATCACAGCTCTGATACTATGGACATGTGGTTAGAATGTCTCAGGAAAGAATAATTGGAGAGTCACTCCAGGTAGAGCTGTTACTTCTCTGAATTGACAGATCACAGCTCTGATACTATGGACATGTGGTTAGAATGTCTCAGGTAAGAATCACTGAAGTCTCACTCCAGGTAGAGCTGCTACTTCTCTGAATTGACAGATCACAGCTCTGATACTATGGACATGTGGTTAGAATTTGTCAGGAAAGAATCACTGGAGAGTCACTCCAGGTAGAGCTGTTACTTCTCTGAATTGACAGATCGCAGCTCTGATACTATGGACATGTGGTTAGAATGTCTCAGGTAAGAATCACTGGAGAGTCACTCCAGGTAGAGCTGTTACTTATCTGAATTGACAGATCGCAGCTCTGATACTATGGACATGTGGTTAGAATGTCTCAGGAAAGAATGACTGGAGAGTCACTCCAGGTAGAGCTGTTACTACTCTGAATTGACAGATCACAGCTCTGATACTATGGACATGTGGTTAGAATGTCTCAGGAAAGAATGACTGGAGAGTCACTCCAGGTAGAGCTGCTACTTCTCTGAATTGACAGATCACAGCTCTGATCCAATGGACATGTGGTTAGAATGTCTCAGGAAAGAATCACTGGAGAGTCACTCCAGGTAGAGCTGTTACTTCTCTGAATTGACAGATCGCAGCTCTGATACTATGGACATGTGGTTAGAATGTCTCAGGTAAGAATCACTGGAGGGTCACTCCAGGTAGAGCTGTTACTTCTCTGAATTGACAGATCACAGCTCTGATACTATGGACATGTGGTTAGAATGTCTCAGACAAGAATGACTGGAGAGTCACTCCAGGTAGAGCTGCTACTTCTCTGAATTGACAGATCACAGCTCTGATCCTATGGACATGTGGTTAGAATGTCTCAGGAAAGAATCACTGGAGAGTCACTCCAGGTAGAGCTGTTACTTCTCTGAATTGACAGATCGCAGCTCTGATACTATGGACATGTGGTTAGAATGTCTCAGGTAAGAATCACTGGAGAGTCACTCCAGGTAGAGCTGTTACTTATCTGAATTGACAGATCGCAGCTCTGATACTATGGACATGTGGTTAGAATGTCTCAGGAAAGAATGACTGGAGAGTCACTCCAGGTATAGCTGTTACTTCTCTGAATTGACAGATCACAGCTCTGATACTTTGGACATGTGGTTAGAATGTCTCAGGAAAGAATGACTGGAGAGTCACTCCAGGTAGAGCTGCTACTTCTCTGAATTGACAGATCACAGCTCTGATCCTATGGACATGTGGTTAGAATGTCTCAGGAAAGAATCACTGGAGAGTCACTCCAGGTAGAGCTGTTACTTCTCTGAATTGACAGATCGCAGCTCTGATACTATGGACATGTGGTTAGAATGTCTCAGGTAAGAATCACTGGAGAGTCACTCCAGGTAGAGCTGTTACTTCTCTAAATTGACAGATCGCAGCTCTGATACTATGGACATGTGGTTAGAATGTCTCAGGTAAGAATCACTGGTGAGTCACTCCAGGTAGAGCTGTTACTTCTCTGAATTGACAGATCGCAGCTCTGATACTATGGACATGTGGTTAGAATGTCTCAGGTAAGAATGACAGGTGAGTCACTCCAGGTAGAGCTGTTACTTCTCTGAATTGACAGATCGCAGCTCTGATACTATGGACATGTGGTTAGAATGTCTCAGGTAAGAATCACTGGAGAGTCACTTCAGGTAGAGCTGTTACTTCTCTGAATTGACAGATCGCAGCTCTGATACTATGGACATGTGGTTAGAATGTCTCAGGTAAGAATCACTGGAGAGTCACTCCAGGTAGAGCTGTTACTTCTCTGAATTGACAGATCACAGCTCTGATACTATGGGCATGTGGTTAGAATGTCTCAGGAAAGAATAACTGGAGAGTCACTCCAGGTAGAGCTGTTACTTCTCTGAATTGACAGATCACAGCTCTGATACTATGGACATGTGGTTAGAATGTCTCAGGAAAGAATGACTGGAGAGTCACTCCAGGTAGTGCTGCTACTTCTCTGAATTGACAGATCACAGCTCTGATCCAATGGACATGTGGTTAGAATGTCTCAGGAAAGAATCACTGGAGAGTCACTCCAGGTAGAGCTGTTACTTCTCTGAATTGACAGATCGCAGCTCTGATACTATGGACATGTGGTTAGAATGTCTCATGTAAGAATCACTGGAGAGTCACTCCAGGTAGAGCTGTTACTTCTCTGAATTGACAGATCACAGCTCTGATACTATGGACATGTGGTTAGAATGTCTCAGGAAAGAATGACTGGAGAGTCACTCCAGGTAGAGCTGCTACTTCTCAGAATTGACAGATCACAGCTCTGATCCTATGGACATGTGGTTAGAATGTCTCAGGAAAGAATCACTGGAGAGTCACTCCAGGTAGAGCTGTTACTTCTCTGAATGGACAGATCGCAGCTCTGATACTATGGACATGTGGTTAGAATGTCTCAGGTAAGAATCACTGGAGAGTCACTCCAGGTAGAGCTGTTACTTATCTGAATTGACAGATCGCAGCTCTGATACTATGGACATGTGGTTAGAATGTCTCAGGAAAGAATGACTGGAAAGTCACTCCAGGTAGAGCTGTTACTTCTCTGAATTGACAGATCACAGCTCTGATACTATGGACATGTGGTTAGAATGTCTCAGGAAAGAATAACTGGAGAGTCACTCCAGGTAGAGCTGTTACTTCTCTGAATTGACAGATCACAGCTCTCATACTATGGACATGTGGTTAGAATGTCTCAGGTAAGAATCACTGAAGTCTCACTGCAGGTAGAGCTGCTACTTCTCTGAATTGACAGATCACAGCTCTGATACTATGGACATGTGGTTAGAATGTCTCAGGTAAGAATCACTGGAGAGTCACTCCAGGTAGAGCTGTTACTTATCTGAATTGACAGATCGCAGCTCTGATACTATGGACATGTGGTTAGAATGTCTCAGGTAAGAATCACTGGAGAGTCACTCCAGGTAGAGCTGTTACTTATCTGAATTGACAGATCGCAGCTCTGATACTATGGACATGTGGTTAGAATGTCTCAGGAAAGAATGACTGGAGAGTCACTCCAGGTAGAGCTGTTACTTCTCTGAATTGACAGATCACAGCTCTGAGACTATGGACATGTGGTTAGAATGTCTCAGGAAAGAATGACTGGAGAGTCACTCCAGGTAGAGCTGTTACTTATCTGAATTGACAGATCACAGCTCTGATACTATGGACATGTGGTTAGAATGTCTCAGGTAAGAATCACTGGAGAGTCACTCCAGGTAGAGCTGCTACTTCTCTGAATTGACAGATCACAGCTCTGATCCTATGGACATGTGGTTAGAATGTCTCAGGAAAGAATCACTGGAGAGTCACTCCAGGTAGAGCTGTTACTTCTCTGAATTGACAGATCGCAGCTCTGATACTATGGACATGTGGTTAGAATGTCTCAGGTAAGAATCACTGGAGAGTCACTCCAGGTAGAGCTGTTACTTCTCTGAATTGACAGATCGCAGCTCTGATACTATGGACATGTGGTTAGAATGTCTCAGGTAAGAATCACTGGTGAGTCACTCCAGGTAGAGCTGTTACTTCTCTGAATTGATAGATCGCAGCTCTGATACTATGGACATGTGGTTAGAATGTCTCAGGAAAGAATGACTGGAGAGTCACTCCAGGTAGAGCTGTTACTTCTCTGAATTGACAGATCACAGCTCTGATACTATGGACATGTGGTTAGAATGTCTCAGGAAAGAATGACTGGAGAGTCACTCCAGGTAGAGCTGCTACTTCTCTGAATTGACAGATCACAGCTCTGATCCTATGGACATGTGGTTAGAATGTCTCAGGAAAGAATCACTGGAGAGTCACTCCAGGTAGAGCTGTTACTTCTCTGAATTGACAGATCGCAGCTCTGATACTATGGACATGTGGTTAGAATGTCTCAGGTAAGAATCACTGGAGAGTCACTCCAGGTAGAGCTGTTACTTATCTGAATTGACAGATCGCAGCTCTGATACTATGGACATGTGGTTAGAATGTCTCAGGAAAGAATGACTGGAGAGTCACTCCAGGTAGAGCTGTTACTTCTCTGAATTGACAGATCACAGCTCTGATACTTTGGACATGTGGTTAGAATGTCTCAGGAAAGAATGACTGGAGAGTCACTCCAGGTAGAGCTGCTACTTCTCTGAATTGACAGATCACAGCTCTGATCCTATGGACATGTGGTTAGAATGTCTCAGGAAAGAATCACTGGAGAGTAACTCCAGGTAGAGCTGTTACTTCTCTGAATTGACAGATCGCAGCTCTGATACTATGGACATGTGGTTAGAATGTCTCAGGTAAGAATCACTGGAGAGTCACTCCAGGTAGAGCTGTTACTTCTCTGAATTGACAGATCGCAGCTCTGATACTATGGACATGTGGTTAGAATGTCTCAGGTAAGAATCACTGGTGAGTCACTCCAGGTAGAGCTGTTACTTCTCTGAATTGACAGATCGCAGCTCTGATACTATGGACATGTGGTTAGAATGTCTCAGGTAAGAATGACAGGTGAGTCACTCCAGGTAGAGCTGTTACTTCTCTGAATTGACAGATCGCAGCTCTGATACTATGGACATGTGGTTAGAATGTCTCAGGTAAGAATCACTGGAGAGTCACTCCAGGTAGAGCTGTTACTTCTCTGAATTGACAGATCGCAGCTCTGATACTATGGACATGTGGTTAGAATGTCTCAGGTAAGAATCACTGGAGAGTCACTCCAGGTAGAGCTGTTACTTCTCTGAATTGACAGATCACAGCTCTGATACTATGGGCATGTGGTTAGAATGTCTCAGGAAAGAATAACTGGAGAGTCACTCCAGGTAGAGCTGTTACTTCTCTGAATTGACAGATCACAGCTCTGATACTATGGACATGTGGTTAGAATGTCTCAGGAAAGAATGACTGGAGAGTCACTCCAGGTAGTGCTGCTACTTCTCTGAATTGACAGATCACAGCTCTGATCCAATGGACATGTGGTTAGAATGTCTCAGGAAAGAATCACTGGAGAGTCACTCCAGGTAGAGCTGTTACTTCTCTGAATTGACAGATCGCAGCTCTGATACTATGGACATGTGGTTAGAATGTCTCAGGTAAGAATCACTGGAGAGTCACTCCAGGTAGAGCTGTTACTTCTCTGAATTGACAGATCACAGCTCTGATACTATGGACATGTGGTTAGAATGTCTCAGGAAAGAATGACTGGAGAGTCACTCCAGGTAGAGCTGCTACTTCTCAGAATTGACAGATCACAGCTCTGATCCTATGGACATGTGGTTAGAATGTCTCAGGAAAGAATCACTGGAGAGTCACTCCAGGTAGAGCTGTTACTTCTCTGAATGGACAGATCGCAGCTCTGATACTATGGACATGTGGTTAGAATGTCTCAGGTAAGAATCACTGGAGAGTCACTCCAGGTAGAGCTGTTACTTATCTGAATTGACAGATCGCAGCTCTGATACTATGGACATGTGGTTAGAATGTCTCAGGAAAGAATGACTGGAAAGTCACTCCAGGTAGAGCTGTTACTTCTCTGAATTGACAGATCACAGCTCTGATACTATGGACATGTGGTTAGAATGTCTCAGGAAAGAATAACTGGAGAGTCACTCCAGGTAGAGCTGTTACTTCTCTGAATTGACAGATCACAGCTCTCATACTATGGACATGTGGTTAGAATGTCTCAGGTAAGAATCACTGAAGTCTCACTGCAGGTAGAGCTGCTACTTCTCTGAATTGACAGATCACAGCTCTGATACTATGGACATGTGGTTAGAATGTCTCAGGTAAGAATCACTGGAGAGTCACTCCAGGTAGAGCTGTTACTTATCTGAATTGACAGATCGCAGCTCTGATACTATGGACATGTGGTTAGAATGTCTCAGGTAAGAATCACTGGAGAGTCACTCCAGGTAGAGCTGTTACTTATCTGAATTGACAGATCGCAGCTCTGATACTATGGACATGTGGTTAGAATGTCTCAGGAAAGAATGACTGGAGAGTCACTCCAGGTAGAGCTGTTACTTCTCTGAATTGACAGATCACAGCTCTGAGACTATGGACATGTGGTTAGAATGTCTCAGGAAAGAATGACTGGAGAGTCACTCCAGGTAGAGCTGTTACTTATCTGAATTGACAGATCACAGCTCTGATACTATGGACATGTGGTTAGAATGTCTCAGGTAAGAATCACTGGAGAGTCACTCCAGGTAGAGCTGCTACTTCTCTGAATTGACAGATCACAGCTCTGATCCTATGGACATGTGGTTAGAATGTCTCAGGAAAGAATCACTGGAGAGTCACTCCAGGTAGAGCTGTTACTTCTCTGAATTGACAGATCGCAGCTCTGATACTATGGACATGTGGTTAGAATGTCTCAGGTAAGAATCACTGGAGAGTCACTCCAGGTAGAGCTGTTACTTCTCTGAATTGACAGATCGCAGCTCTGATACTATGGACATGTGGTTAGAATGTCTCAGGTAAGAATCACTGGTGAGTCACTCCAGGTAGAGCTGTTACTTCTCTGAATTGATAGATCGCAGCTCTGATACTATGGACATGTGGTTAGAATGTCTCAGGAAAGAATGACTGGAGAGTCACTCCAGGTAGAGCTGTTACTTCTCTGAATTGACAGATCACAGCTCTGATACTATGGACATGTGGTTAGAATGTCTCAGGAAAGAATGACTGGAGAGTCACTCCAGGTAGAGCTGCTACTTCTCTGAATTGACAGATCACAGCTCTGATCCTATGGACATGTGGTTAGAATGTCTCAGGAAAGAATCACTGGAGAGTCACTCCAGGTAGAGCTGTTACTTCTCTGAATTGACAGATCGCAGCTCTGATACTATGGACATGTGGTTAGAATGTCTCAGGTAAGAATCACTGGAGAGTCACTCCAGGTAGAGCTGTTACTTATCTGAATTGACAGATCGCAGCTCTGATACTATGGACATGTGGTTAGAATGTCTCAGGAAAGAATGACTGGAGAGTCACTCCAGGTAGAGCTGTTACTTCTCTGAATTGACAGATCACAGCTCTGATACTTTGGACATGTGGTTAGAATGTCTCAGGAAAGAATGACTGGAGAGTCACTCCAGGTAGAGCTGCTACTTCTCTGAATTGACAGATCACAGCTCTGATCCTATGGACATGTGGTTAGAATGTCTCAGGAAAGAATCACTGGAGAGTAACTCCAGGTAGAGCTGTTACTTCTCTGAATTGACAGATCGCAGCTCTGATACTATGGACATGTGGTTAGAATGTCTCAGGTAAGAATCACTGGAGAGTCACTCCAGGTAGAGCTGTTACTTCTCTGAATTGACAGATCGCAGCTCTGATACTATGGACATGTGGTTAGAATGTCTCAGGTAAGAATCACTGGTGAGTCACTCCAGGTAGAGCTGTTACTTCTCTGAATTGACAGATCGCAGCTCTGATACTATGGACATGTGGTTAGAATGTCTCAGGTAAGAATGACAGGTGAGTCACTCCAGGTAGAGCTGTTACTTCTCTGAATTGACAGATCGCAGCTCTGATACTATGGACATGTGGTTAGAATGTCTCAGGTAAGAATCACTGGAGAGTCACTCCAGGTAGAGCTGTTACTTCTCTGAATTGACAGATCGCAGCTCTGATACTATGGACATGTGGTTAGAATGTCTCAGGTAAGAATCACTGGAGAGTCACTCCAGGTAGAGCTGTTACTTCTCTGAATTGACAGATCACAGCTCTGATACTATGGGCATGTGGTTAGAATGTCTCAGGAAAGAATAACTGGAGAGTCACTCCAGGTAGAGCTGTTACTTCTCTGAATTGACAGATCACAGCTCTGATACTATGGACATGTGGTTAGAATGTCTCAGGAAAGAATGACTGGAGAGTCACTCCAGGTAGTGCTGCTACTTCTCTGAATTGACAGATCACAGCTCTGATCCAATGGACATGTGGTTAGAATGTCTCAGGAAAGAATCACTGGAGAGTCACTCCAGGTAGAGCTGTTACTTCTCTGAATTGACAGATCGCAGCTCTGATACTATGGACATGTGGTTAGAATGTCTCAGGTAAGAATCACTGGAGAGTCACTCCAGGTAGAGCTGTTACTTCTCTGAATTGACAGATCACAGCTCTGATACTATGGACATGTGGTTAGAATGTCTCAGGAAAGAATGACTGGAGAGTCACTCCAGGTAGAGCTGCTACTTCTCAGAATTGACAGATCACAGCTCTGATCCTATGGACATGTGGTTAGAATGTCTCAGGAAAGAATCACTGGAGAGTCACTCCAGGTAGAGCTGTTACTTCTCTGAATGGACAGATCGCAGCTCTGATACTATGGACATGTGGTTAGAATGTCTCAGGTAAGAATCACTGGAGAGTCACTCCAGGTAGAGCTGTTACTTATCTGAATTGACAGATCGCAGCTCTGATACTATGGACATGTGGTTAGAATGTCTCAGGAAAGAATGACTGGAGAGTCACTCCAGGTAGAGCTGTTACTTCTCTGAATTGACAGATCACAGCTCTGATACTATGGACATGTGGTTAGAATGTCTCAGGAAAGAATAATTGGAGAGTCACTCCAGGTAGAGCTGTTACTTCTCTGAATTGACAGATCACAGCTCTGATACTATGGACATGTGGTTAGAATGTCTCAGGTAAGAATCACTGAAGTCTCACTCCAGGTAGAGCTGCTACTTCTCTGAATTGACAGATCACAGCTCTGATACTATGGACATGTGGTTAGAATTTGTCAGGAAAGAATCACTGGAGAGTCACTCCAGGTAGAGCTGTTACTTCTCTGAATTGACAGATCGCAGCTCTGATACTATGGACAAGTGGTTAGAATGTCTCAGGTAAGAATCACTGGAGAGTCACTCCAGGTAGAGCTGTTACTTATCTGAATTGACAGATCGCAGCTCTGATACTATGGACATGTGGTTAGAATGTCTCAGGAAAGAATGACTGGAGAGTCACTCCAGGTAGAGCTGTTACTTCTCTGAATTGACAGATCACAGCTCTGATACTATGGACATGTGGTTAGAATGTCTCAGGAAAGAATGACTGGAGAGTCACTCCAGGTAGAGCTGCTACTTCTCTGAATTGACAGATCACAGCTCTGATCCAATGGACATGTGGTTAGAATGTCTCAGGAAAGAATCACTGGAGAGTCACTCCAGGTAGAGCTGTTACTTCTCTGAATTGACAGATCGCAGCTCTGATACTATGGACATGTGGTTAGAATGTCTCAGGTAAGAATCACTGGAGGGTCACTCCAGGTAGAGCTGTTACTTCTCTGAATTGACAGATCACAGCTCTGATACTATGGACATGTGGTTAGAATGTCTCAGACAAGAATGACTGGAGAGTCACTCCAGGTAGAGCTGCTACTTCTCTGAATTGACAGATCACAGCTCTGATCCTATGGACATGTGGTTAGAATGTCTCAGGAAAGAATCACTGGAGAGTCACTCCAGGTAGAGCTGTTACTTCTCTGAATTGACAGATCGCAGCTCTGATACTATGGACATGTGGTTAGAATGTCTCAGGTAAGAATCACTGGAGAGTCACTCCAGGTAGAGCTGTTACTTATCTGAATTGACAGATCGCAGCTCTGATACTATGGACATGTGGTTAGAATGTCTCAGGAAAGAATGACTGGAGAGTCACTCCAGGTAGAGCTGTTACTTCTCTGAATTGACAGATCACAGCTCTGATACTTTGGACATGTGGTTAGAATGTCTCAGGAAAGAATGACTGGAGAGTCACTCCAGGTAGAGCTGCTACTTCTCTGAATTGACAGATCACAGCTCTGATCCTATGGACATGTGGTTAGAATGTCTCAGGAAAGAATCACTGGAGAGTCACTCCAGGTAGAGCTGTTACTTCTCTGAATTGACAGATCGCAGCTCTGATACTATGGACATGTGGTTAGAATGTCTCAGGTAAGAATCACTGGAGAGTCACTCCAGGTAGAGCTGTTACTTCTCTAAATTGACAGATCGCAGCTCTGATACTATGGACATGTGGTTAGAATGTCTCAGGTAAGAATCACTGGTGAGTCACTCCAGGTAGAGCTGTTACTTCTCTGAATTGACAGATCGCAGCTCTGATACTATGGACATGTGGTTAGAATGTCTCAGGTAAGAATGACAGGTGAGTCACTCCAGGTAGAGCTGTTACTTCTCTGAATTGACAGATCGCAGCTCTGATACTATGGACATGTGGTTAGAATGTCCCAGGTAAGAATCACTGGAGAGTCACTTCAGGTAGAGCTGTTACTTCTCTGAATTGACAGATCGCAGCTCTGATACTATGGACATGTGGTTAGAATGTCTCAGGTAAGAATCACTGGAGAGTCACTCCAGGTAGAGCTGTTACTTCTCTGAATTGACAGATCACAGCTCTGATACTATGGGCATGTGGTTAGAATGTCTCAGGAAAGAATCACTGGAGAGTCACTCCAGGTAGAGCTGTTACTTCTCTGAATTGACAGATCGCAGCTCTGATACTATGGACATGTGGTTAGAATGTCTCAGGTAAGAATCACTGGAGAGTCACTCCAGGTAGAGCTGTTACTTCTCTAAATTGACAGATCGCAGCTCTGATACTATGGACATGTGGTTAGAATGTCTCAGGTAAGAATCACTGGTGAGTCACTCCAGGTAGAGCTGTTACTTCTCTGAATTGACAGATCGCAGCTCTGATACTATGGACATGTGGTTAGAATGTCTCAGGTAAGAATGACAGGTGAGTCACTCCAGGTAGAGCTGTTACTTCTCTGAATTGACAGATCGCAGCTCTGATACTATGGACATGTGGTTAGAATGTCCCAGGTAAGAATCACTGGAGAGTCACTTCAGGTAGAGCTGTTACTTCTCTGAATTGACAGATCGCAGCTCTGATACTATGGACATGTGGTTAGAATGTCTCAGGTAAGAATCACTGGAGAGTCACTCCAGGTAGAGCTGTTACTTCTCTGAATTGACAGATCACAGCTCTGATACTATGGGCATGTGGTTAGAATGTCTCAGGAAAGAATCACTGGAGAGTCACTCCAGGTAGAGCTGTTACTTCTCTGAATTGACAGATCGCAGCTCTGATACTATGGACATGTGGTTAGAATGTCTCAGGTAAGAATCACTGGAGAGTCACTCCAGGTAGAGCTGTTACTTCTCTAAATTGACAGATCGCAGCTCTGATACTATGGACATGTGGTTAGAATGTCTCAGGTAAGAATCACTGGTGAGTCACTCCAGGTAGAGCTGTTACTTCTCTGAATTGACAGATCGCAGCTCTGATACTATGGACATGTGGTTAGAATGTCTCAGGTAAGAATGACAGGTGAGTCACTCCAGGTAGAGCTGTTACTTCTCTGAATTGACAGATCGCAGCTCTGATACTATGGACATGTGGTTAGAATGTCTCAGGTAAGAATCACTGGAGAGTCACTTCAGGTAGAGCTGTTACTTCTCTGAATTGACAGATCGCAGCTCTGATACTATGGACATGTGGTTAGAATGTCTCAGGTAAGAATCACTGGAGAGTCACTCCAGGTAGAGCTGTTACTTCTCTGAATTGACAGATCACAGCTCTGATACTATGGGCATGTGGTTAGAATGTCTCAGGAAAGAATAACTGGAGAGTCACTCCAGGTAGAGCTGTTACTTCTCTGAATTGACAGATCACAGCTCTGATACTATGGACATGTGGTTAGAATGTCTCAGGAAAGAATGACTGGAGAGTCACTCCAGGTAGTGCTGCTACTTCTCTGAATTGACAGATCACAGCTCTGATCCAATGGACATGTGGTTAGAATGTCTCAGGAAAGAATCACTGGAGAGTCACTCCAGGTAGAGCTGTTACTTCTCTGAATTGACAGATCGCAGCTCTGATACTATGGACATGTGGTTAGAATGTCTCAGGTAAGAATCACTGGAGAGTCACTCCAGGTAGAGCTGTTACTTCTCTGAATTGACAGATCACAGCTCTGATACTATGGACATGTGGTTAGAATGTCTCAGGAAAGAATGACTGGAGAGTCACTCCAGGTAGAGCTGCTACTTCTCAGAATTGACAGATCACAGCTCTGATCCTATGGACATGTGGTTAGAATGTCTCAGGAAAGAATCACTGGAGAGTCACTCCAGGTAGAGCTGTTACTTCTCTGAATGGACAGATCGCAGCTCTGATACTATGGACATGTGGTTAGAATGTCTCAGGTAAGAATCACTGGAGAGTCACTCCAGGTAGAGCTGTTACTTATCTGAATTGACAGATCGCAGCTCTGATACTATGGACATGTGGTTAGAATGTCTCAGGTAAGAATGACTGGAAAGTCACTCCAGGTAGAGCTGTTACTTCTCTGAATTGACAGATCACAGCTCTGATACTATGGACATGTGGTTAGAATGTCTCAGGAAAGAATAACTGGAGAGTCACTCCAGGTAGAGCTGTTACTTCTCTGAATTGACAGATCACAGCTCTGATACTATGGACATGTGGTTAGAATGTCTCAGGTAAGAATCACTGAAGTCTCACTGCAGGTAGAGCTGCTACTTCTCTGAATTGACAGATCACAGCTCTGATACTATGGACATGTGGTTAGAATGTCTCAGGTAAGAATCACTGGAGAGTCACTCCAGGTAGAGCTGTTACTTATCTGAATTGACAGATCGCAGCTCTGATACTATGGACATGTGGTTAGAATGTCTCAGGTAAGAATCACTGGAGAGTCACTCCAGGTAGAGCTGTTACTTATCTGAATTGACAGATCGCAGCTCTGATACTATGGACATGTGGTTAGAATGTCTCAGGAAAGAATGACTGGAGAGTCACTCCAGGTAGAGCTGTTACTTCTCTGAATTGACAGATCACAGCTCTGAGACTATGGACATGTGGTTAGAATGTCTCAGGAAAGAATGACTGGAGAGTCACTCCAGGTAGAGCTGTTACTTATCTGAATTGACAGATCACAGCTCTGATACTATGGACATGTGGTTAGAATGTCTCAGGTAAGAATCACTGGAGAGTCACTCCAGGTAGAGCTGCTACTTCTCTGAATTGACAGATCACAGCTCTGATCCTATGGACATGTGGTTAGAATGTCTCAGGAAAGAATCACTGGAGAGTCACTCCAGGTAGAGCTGTTACTTCTCTGAATTGACAGATCGCAGCTCTGATACTATGGACATGTGGTTAGAATGTCTCAGGTAAGAATCACTGGAGAGTCACTCCAGGTAGAGCTGTTACTTCTCTGAATTGACAGATCACAGCTCTGATACTATGGGCATGTGGTTAGAATGTCTCAGGAAAGAATCACTGGAGAGTCACTCCAGGTAGAGCTGTTACTTCTCTGAATTGACAGATCGCAGCTCTGATACTATGGACATGTGGTTAGAATGTCTCAGGTAAGAATCACTGGAGAGTCACTCCAGGTAGAGCTGTTACTTCTCTAAATTGACAGATCGCAGCTCTGATACTATGGACATGTGGTTAGAATGTCTCAGGTAAGAATCACTGGTGAGTCACTCCAGGTAGAGCTGTTACTTCTCTGAATTGACAGATCGCAGCTCTGATACTATGGACATGTGGTTAGAATGTCTCAGGTAAGAATGACAGGTGAGTCACTCCAGGTAGAGCTGTTACTTCTCTGAATTGACAGATCGCAGCTCTGATACTATGGACATGTGGTTAGAATGTCTCAGGTAAGAATCACTGGAGAGTCACTTCAGGTAGAGCTGTTACTTCTCTGAATTGACAGATCGCAGCTCTGATACTATGGACATGTGGTTAGAATGTCTCAGGTAAGAATCACTGGAGAGTCACTCCAGGTAGAGCTGTTACTTCTCTGAATTGACAGATCACAGCTCTGATACTATGGGCATGTGGTTAGAATGTCTCAGGAAAGAATAACTGGAGAGTCACTCCAGGTAGAGCTGTTACTTCTCTGAATTGACAGATCACAGCTCTGATACTATGGACATGTGGTTAGAATGTCTCAGGAAAGAATGACTGGAGAGTCACTCCAGGTAGTGCTGCTACTTCTCTGAATTGACAGATCACAGCTCTGATCCAATGGACATGTGGTTAGAATGTCTCAGGAAAGAATCACTGGAGAGTCACTCCAGGTAGAGCTGTTACTTCTCTGAATTGACAGATCGCAGCTCTGATACTATGGACATGTGGTTAGAATGTCTCAGGTAAGAATCACTGGAGAGTCACTCCAGGTAGAGCTGTTACTTCTCTGAATTGACAGATCACAGCTCTGATACTATGGACATGTGGTTAGAATGTCTCAGGAAAGAATGACTGGAGAGTCACTCCAGGTAGAGCTGCTACTTCTCAGAATTGACAGATCACAGCTCTGATCCTATGGACATGTGGTTAGAATGTCTCAGGAAAGAATCACTGGAGAGTCACTCCAGGTAGAGCTGTTACTTCTCTGAATGGACAGATCGCAGCTCTGATACTATGGACATGTGGTTAGAATGTCTCAGGTAAGAATCACTGGAGAGTCACTCCAGGTAGAGCTGTTACTTATCTGAATTGACAGATCGCAGCTCTGATACTATGGACATGTGGTTAGAATGTCTCAGGTAAGAATGACTGGAAAGTCACTCCAGGTAGAGCTGTTACTTCTCTGAATTGACAGATCACAGCTCTGATACTATGGACATGTGGTTAGAATGTCTCAGGAAAGAATAACTGGAGAGTCACTCCAGGTAGAGCTGTTACTTCTCTGAATTGACAGATCACAGCTCTGATACTATGGACATGTGGTTAGAATGTCTCAGGTAAGAATCACTGAAGTCTCACTGCAGGTAGAGCTGCTACTTCTCTGAATTGACAGATCACAGCTCTGATACTATGGACATGTGGTTAGAATGTCTCAGGTAAGAATCACTGGAGAGTCACTCCAGGTAGAGCTGTTACTTATCTGAATTGACAGATCGCAGCTCTGATACTATGGACATGTGGTTAGAATGTCTCAGGTAAGAATCACTGGAGAGTCACTCCAGGTAGAGCTGTTACTTATCTGAATTGACAGATCGCAGCTCTGATACTATGGACATGTGGTTAGAATGTCTCAGGAAAGAATGACTGGAGAGTCACTCCAGGTAGAGCTGTTACTTCTCTGAATTGACAGATCACAGCTCTGAGACTATGGACATGTGGTTAGAATGTCTCAGGAAAGAATGACTGGAGAGTCACTCCAGGTAGAGCTGTTACTTATCTGAATTGACAGATCACAGCTCTGATACTATGGACATGTGGTTAGAATGTCTCAGGTAAGAATCACTGGAGAGTCACTCCAGGTAGAGCTGCTACTTCTCTGAATTGACAGATCACAGCTCTGATCCTATGGACATGTGGTTAGAATGTCTCAGGAAAGAATCACTGGAGAGTCACTCCAGGTAGAGCTGTTACTTCTCTGAATTGACAGATCGCAGCTCTGATACTATGGACATGTGGTTAGAATGTCTCAGGTAAGAATCACTGGAGAGTCACTCCAGGTAGAGCTGTTACTTCTCTGAATTGACAGATCGCAGCTCTGATACTATGGACATGTGGTTAGAATGTCTCAGGTAAGAATCACTGGTGAGTCACTCCAGGTAGAGCTGTTACTTCTCTGAATTGATAGATCGCAGCTCTGATACTATGGACATGTGGTTAGAATGTCTCAGGTAAGAATCACTGGAGAGTCACTCCAGGTAGAGCTGTTACTTCTCTGAATTGACAGATCGCAGCTCTGATACTATGGACATGTGGTTAGAATGTCTCAGGTAAGAATCACTGGAGAGTCACTCCAGGTAGAGCTGTTACTTCTCTGAATTGACAGATCACAGCTCTGATACTATGGACATGTGGTTAGAATGTCTCAGGTAAGAATCACTGAAGTCTCACTCCAGGTAGAGCTGCTACTTCTCTGAATTGACAGATCACAGCTCTGATACTATGGACATGTGGTTAGAATTTGTCAGGAAAGAATCACTGGTGAGTCACTCCAGGTAGAGCTGTTACTTCTCTGAATTGACAGATCGCAGCTCTGATACTATGGACATGTGGTTAGAATGTCTCAGGTAAGAATCACTGGAGAGTCACTCCAGGTAGAGCTGTTACTTCTCAGAATTGACAGATCACAGCTCTGATACTATGGACATGTGGTTAGAATGTCTCAGGAAAGAATGACTGGAGAGTCACTCCAGGTAGAGCTGTTACTTCTCTGAATTGACAGATCACAGCTCTGATACTATGGACATGTGGTTAGAATGTCTCAGGAAAGAATGACTGGAGAGTCACTCCAGGTAGAGCTGCTACTTCTCTGTATTGACAGATCACAGCTCTGATCCAATGGACATGTGGTTAGAATGTCTCAGGAAAGAATCACTGGAGAGTCACTCCAGGTAGAGCTGTTACTTCTCTGAATTGACAGATCGCAGCTCTGATACTATGGACATGTGGTTAGAATGTCTCAGGTAAGAATCACTGGAGGGTCACTCCAGGTAGAGCTGTTACTTCTCTGAATTGACAGATCGCAGCTCTGATACTATGGACATGTGGTTAGAATGTCTCAGGTAAGAATCACTGGAGAGTCACTCCAGGTAGAGCTGTTACTTCTCTGAATTGACAGATCGCAGCTCTGATACTATGGACATGTGGTTAGAATGTCTCAGGTAAGAATCACTGGTGAGTCACTCCAGGTAGAGCTGTTACTTCTCTGAATTGACAGATCGCAGCTCTGATACTATGGACATGTGGTTAGAATGTCTCAGGTAAGAATCACTGGTGAGTCACTCCAGGTAGAGCTGTTACTTCTCTGAATTGATAGATCGCAGCTCTGATACTATGGACATGTGGTTAGAATGTCTCAGGTAAGAATCACTGGAGAGTCACTCCAGGTAGAGCTGTTACTTCTCTGAATTGACAGATCGCAGCTCTGATACTATGGACATGTGGTTAGAATGTCTCAGGTAAGAATCACTGGAGAGTCACTCCAGGTAGAGCTGTTACTTCTCTGAATTGACAGATCGCAGCTCTGATACTATGGACATGTGGTTAGAATGTCTCAGGAAAGAATCACTGGAGAGTCACTCCAGGTAGAGCTGTTACTTCTCTGAATTGAGAGATCACAGCTTTGATACTATGGACATGTGGTTAGAATGTCTCAGGAAAGAATAACTGGAGAGTCACTCCAGGTAGAGCTGTTACTTCTCTGAATTGACAGATCACAGCTCTGATACTATGGACATGTGGTTAGAATGTCTCAGGTAAGAATCACTGAAGTCTCACTCCAGGTAGAGCTGCTACTTCTCTGAATTGACAGATCACAGCTCTGATACTATGGACATGTGGTTAGAATTTGTCAGGAAAGAATCACTGGAGAGTCACTCCAGGTAGAGCTGTTACTTCTCTGAATTGACAGATCACAGCTCTGATACTATGGACATGTGGTTAGAATGTCTCAGGAAAGAATGACTGGAGAGTCACTCCAGGTAGAGCTGCTACTTCTCTGAATTGACAGATCACAGCTCTGATCCAATGGACATGTGGTTAGAATGTCTCAGGAAAGAATCACTGGAGAGTCACTCCAGGTAGAGCTGTTACTTATCTGAATTGACAGATCGCAGCTCTGATACTATGGACATGTGGTTAGAATGTCTCAGGAAAGAATGACTGGAGAGTCACTCCAGGTAGAGCTGTTACTTCTCTGAATTGACAGATCACAGCTCTGATACTATGGACATGTGGTTAGAATGTCTCAGGTAAGAATCACTGGAGAGTCACTCCAGGTAGAGCTGTTACTTCTCTAAATTGACAGATCGCAGCTCTGATACTATGGACATGTGGTTAGAATGTCTCAGGTAAGAATCACTGGTGAGTCACTCCAGGTAGAGCTGTTACTTCTCTGAATTGACAGATCGCAGCTCTGATACTATGGACATGTGGTTAGAATGTCTCAGGTAAGAATGACAGGTGAGTCACTCCAGGTAGAGCTGTTACTTCTCTGAATTGACAGATCGCAGCTCTGATACTATGGACATGTGGTTAGAATGTCTCAGGTAAGAATCACTGGAGAGTCACTTCAGGTAGAGCTGTTACTTCTCTGAATTGACAGATCGCAGCTCTGATACTATGGACATGTGGTTAGAATGTCTCAGGTAAGAATCACTGGAGAGTCACTCCAGGTAGAGCTGTTACTTCTCTGAATTGACAGATCACAGCTCTGATACTATGGGCATGTGGTTAGAATGTCTCAGGAAAGAATAACTGGAGAGTCACTCCAGGTAGAGCTGTTACTTCTCTGAATTGACAGATCACAGCTCTGATACTATGGACATGTGGTTAGAATGTCTCAGGAAAGAATGACTGGAGAGTCACTCCAGGTAGTGCTGCTACTTCTCTGAATTGACAGATCACAGCTCTGATCCAATGGACATGTGGTTAGAATGTCTCAGGAAAGAATCACTGGAGAGTCACTCCAGGTAGAGCTGTTACTTCTCTGAATTGACAGATCGCAGCTCTGATACTATGGACATGTGGTTAGAATGTCTCAGGTAAGAATCACTGGAGAGTCACTCCAGGTAGAGCTGTTACTTCTCTGAATTGACAGATCACAGCTCTGATACTATGGACATGTGGTTAGAATGTCTCAGGAAAGAATGACTGGAGAGTCACTCCAGGTAGAGCTGCTACTTCTCAGAATTGACAGATCACAGCTCTGATCCTATGGACATGTGGTTAGAATGTCTCAGGAAAGAATCACTGGAGAGTCACTCCAGGTAGAGCTGTTACTTCTCTGAATGGACAGATCGCAGCTCTGATACTATGGACATGTGGTTAGAATGTCTCAGGTAAGAATCACTGGAGAGTCACTCCAGGTAGAGCTGTTACTTATCTGAATTGACAGATCGCAGCTCTGATACTATGGACATGTGGTTAGAATGTCTCAGGTAAGAATGACTGGAAAGTCACTCCAGGTAGAGCTGTTACTTCTCTGAATTGACAGATCACAGCTCTGATACTATGGACATGTGGTTAGAATGTCTCAGGAAAGAATAACTGGAGAGTCACTCCAGGTAGAGCTGTTACTTCTCTGAATTGACAGATCACAGCTCTGATACTATGGACATGTGGTTAGAATGTCTCAGGTAAGAATCACTGAAGTCTCACTGCAGGTAGAGCTGCTACTTCTCTGAATTGACAGATCACAGCTCTGATACTATGGACATGTGGTTAGAATGTCTCAGGTAAGAATCACTGGAGAGTCACTCCAGGTAGAGCTGTTACTTATCTGAATTGACAGATCGCAGCTCTGATACTATGGACATGTGGTTAGAATGTCTCAGGTAAGAATCACTGGAGAGTCACTCCAGGTAGAGCTGTTACTTCTCTGAATTGACAGATCGCAGCTCTGATACTATGGACATGTGGTTAGAATGTCTCAGGTAAGAATCACTGGAGAGTCACTCCAGGTAGAGCTGTTACTTCTCTGAATTGACAGATCGCAGCTCTGATACTATGGACATGTGGTTAGAATGTCTCAGGAAAGAATCACTGGAGAGTCACTCCAGGTAGAGCTGTTACTTCTCTGAATTGAGAGATCACAGCTTTGATACTATGGACATGTGGTTAGAATGTCTCAGGAAAGAATAACTGGAGAGTCACTCCAGGTAGAGCTGTTACTTCTCTGAATTGACAGATCACAGCTCTGATACTATGGACATGTGGTTAGAATGTCTCAGGTAAGAATCATTGAAGTCTCACTCCAGGTAGAGCTGCTACTTCTCTGAATTGACAGATCACAGCTCTGATACTATGGACATGTGGTTAGAATTTGTCAGGAAAGAATCACTGGAGAGCCACTCCAGGTAGAGCTGTTACTTCTCTGAATTGACAGATCACAGCTCTGATACTATGGACATGTGGTTAGAATGTCTCAGGAAAGAATGACTGGAGAGTCACTCCAGGTAGAGCTGCTACTTCTCTGAATTGACAGATCACAGCTCTGATCCAATGGACATGTGGTTAGAATGTCTCAGGAAAGAATCACTGGAGAGTCACTCCAGGTAGAGCTGTTACTTATCTGAATTGACAGATCGCAGCTCTGATACTATGGACATGTGGTTAGAATGTCTCAGGAAAGAATGACTGGAGAGTCACTCCAGGTAGAGCTGTTACTTCTCTGAATTGACAGATCACAGCTCTGATACTATGGACATGTGGTTAGAATGTCTCAGGTAAGAATCACTGGAGAGTCACTCCAGGTAGAGCTGTTACTTCTCTAAATTGACAGATCGCAGCTCTGATACTATGGACATGTGGTTAGAATGTCTCAGGTAAGAATCACTGGTGAGTCACTCCAGGTAGAGCTGTTACTTCTCTGAATTGACAGATCGCAGCTCTGATACTATGGACATGTGGTTAGAATGTCTCAGGTAAGAATGACAGGTGAGTCACTCCAGGTAGAGCTGTTACTTCTCTGAATTGACAGATCGCAGCTCTGATACTATGGACATGTGGTTAGAATGTCTCAGGTAAGAATCACTGGAGAGTCACTTCAGGTAGAGCTGTTACTTCTCTGAATTGACAGATCGCAGCTCTGATACTATGGACATGTGGTTAGAATGTCTCAGGTAAGAATCACTGGAGAGTCACTCCAGGTAGAGCTGTTACTTCTCTGAATTGACAGATCACAGCTCTGATACTATGGGCATGTGGTTAGAATGTCTCAGGAAAGAATAACTGGAGAGTCACTCCAGGTAGAGCTGTTACTTCTCTGAATTGACAGATCACAGCTCTGATACTATGGACATGTGGTTAGAATGTCTCAGGAAAGAATGACTGGAGAGTCACTCCAGGTAGTGCTGCTACTTCTCTGAATTGACAGATCACAGCTCTGATCCAATGGACATGTGGTTAGAATGTCTCAGGAAAGAATCACTGGAGAGTCACTCCAGGTAGAGCTGTTACTTCTCTGAATTGACAGATCGCAGCTCTGATACTATGGACATGTGGTTAGAATGTCTCAGGTAAGAATCACTGGAGAGTCACTCCAGGTAGAGCTGTTACTTCTCTGAATTGACAGATCACAGCTCTGATACTATGGACATGTGGTTAGAATGTCTCAGGAAAGAATGACTGGAGAGTCACTCCAGGTAGAGCTGCTACTTCTCAGAATTGACAGATCACAGCTCTGATCCTATGGACATGTGGTTAGAATGTCTCAGGAAAGAATCACTGGAGAGTCACTCCAGGTAGAGCTGTTACTTCTCTGAATGGACAGATCGCAGCTCTGATACTATGGACATGTGGTTAGAATGTCTCAGGTAAGAATCACTGGAGAGTCACTCCAGGTAGAGCTGTTACTTATCTGAATTGACAGATCGCAGCTCTGATACTATGGACATGTGGTTAGAATGTCTCAGGTAAGAATGACTGGAAAGTCACTCCAGGTAGAGCTGTTACTTCTCTGAATTGACAGATCACAGCTCTGATACTATGGACATGTGGTTAGAATGTCTCAGGAAAGAATAACTGGAGAGTCACTCCAGGTAGAGCTGTTACTTCTCTGAATTGACAGATCACAGCTCTGATACTATGGACATGTGGTTAGAATGTCTCAGGTAAGAATCACTGAAGTCTCACTGCAGGTAGAGCTGCTACTTCTCTGAATTGACAGATCACAGCTCTGATACTATGGACATGTGGTTAGAATGTCTCAGGTAAGAATCACTGGAGAGTCACTCCAGGTAGAGCTGTTACTTATCTGAATTGACAGATCGCAGCTCTGATACTATGGACATGTGGTTAGAATGTCTCAGGTAAGAATCACTGGAGAGTCACTCCAGGTAGAGCTGTTACTTATCTGAATTGACAGATCGCAGCTCTGATACTATGGACATGTGGTTAGAATGTCTCAGGAAAGAATGACTGGAGAGTCACTCCAGGTAGAGCTGTTACTTCTCTGAATTGACAGATCACAGCTCTGAGACTATGGACATGTGGTTAGAATGTCTCAGGAAAGAATGACTGGAGAGTCACTCCAGGTAGAGCTGTTACTTATCTGAATTGACAGATCACAGCTCTGATACTATGGACATGTGGTTAGAATGTCTCAGGTAAGAATCACTGGAGAGTCACTCCAGGTAGAGCTGCTACTTCTCTGAATTGACAGATCACAGCTCTGATCCTATGGACATGTGGTTAGAATGTCTCAGGAAAGAATCACTGGAGAGTCACTCCAGGTAGAGCTGTTACTTCTCTGAATTGACAGATCGCAGCTCTGATACTATGGACATGTGGTTAGAATGTCTCAGGTAAGAATCACTGGAGAGTCACTCCAGGTAGAGCTGTTACTTCTCTGAATTGACAGATCGCAGCTCTGATACTATGGACATGTGGTTAGAATGTCTCAGGTAAGAATCACTGGTGAGTCACTCCAGGTAGAGCTGTTACTTCTCTGAATTGATAGATCGCAGCTCTGATACTATGGACATGTGGTTAGAATGTCTCAGGTAAGAATCACTGGAGAGTCACTCCAGGTAGAGCTGTTACTTCTCTGAATTGACAGATCGCAGCTCTGATACTATGGACATGTGGTTAGAATGTCTCAGGTAAGAATCACTGGAGAGTCACTCCAGGTAGAGCTGTTACTTCTCTGAATTGACAGATCACAGCTCTGATACTATGGACATGTGGTTAGAATGTCTCAGGTAAGAATCACTGAAGTCTCACTCCAGGTAGAGCTGCTACTTCTCTGAATTGACAGATCACAGCTCTGATACTATGGACATGTGGTTAGAATTTGTCAGGAAAGAATCACTGGTGAGTCACTCCAGGTAGAGCTGTTACTTCTCTGAATTGACAGATCGCAGCTCTGATACTATGGACATGTGGTTAGAATGTCTCAGGTAAGAATCACTGGAGAGTCACTCCAGGTAGAGCTGTTACTTCTCAGAATTGACAGATCACAGCTCTGATACTATGGACATGTGGTTAGAATGTCTCAGGAAAGAATGACTGGAGAGTCACTCCAGGTAGAGCTGTTACTTCTCTGAATTGACAGATCACAGCTCTGATACTATGGACATGTGGTTAGAATGTCTCAGGAAAGAATGACTGGAGAGTCACTCCAGGTAGAGCTGCTACTTCTCTGTATTGACAGATCACAGCTCTGATCCAATGGACATGTGGTTAGAATGTCTCAGGAAAGAATCACTGGAGAGTCACTCCAGGTAGAGCTGTTACTTCTCTGAATTGACAGATCGCAGCTCTGATACTATGGACATGTGGTTAGAATGTCTCAGGTAAGAATCACTGGAGGGTCACTCCAGGTAGAGCTGTTACTTCTCTGAATTGACAGATCGCAGCTCTGATACTATGGACATGTGGTTAGAATGTCTCAGGTAAGAATCACTGGAGAGTCACTCCAGGTAGAGCTGTTACTTCTCTGAATTGACAGATCGCAGCTCTGATACTATGGACATGTGGTTAGAATGTCTCAGGTAAGAATCACTGGTGAGTCACTCCAGGTAGAGCTGTTACTTCTCTGAATTGACAGATCGCAGCTCTGATACTATGGACATGTGGTTAGAATGTCTCAGGTAAGAATCACTGGTGAGTCACTCCAGGTAGAGCTGTTACTTCTCTGAATTGATAGATCGCAGCTCTGATACTATGGACATGTGGTTAGAATGTCTCAGGTAAGAATCACTGGAGAGTCACTCCAGGTAGAGCTGTTACTTCTCTGAATTGACAGATCGCAGCTCTGATACTATGGACATGTGGTTAGAATGTCTCAGGTAAGAATCACTGGAGAGTCACTCCAGGTAGAGCTGTTACTTCTCTGAATTGACAGATCGCAGCTCTGATACTATGGACATGTGGTTAGAATGTCTCAGGAAAGAATCACTGGAGAGTCACTCCAGGTAGAGCTGTTACTTCTCTGAATTGAGAGATCACAGCTTTGATACTATGGACATGTGGTTAGAATGTCTCAGGAAAGAATAACTGGAGAGTCACTCCAGGTAGAGCTGTTACTTCTCTGAATTGACAGATCACAGCTCTGATACTATGGACATGTGGTTAGAATGTCTCAGGTAAGAATCACTGAAGTCTCACTCCAGGTAGAGCTGCTACTTCTCTGAATTGACAGATCACAGCTCTGATACTATGGACATGTGGTTAGAATTTGTCAGGAAAGAATCACTGGAGAGCCACTCCAGGTAGAGCTGTTACTTCTCTGAATTGACAGATCACAGCTCTGATACTATGGACATGTGGTTAGAATGTCTCAGGAAAGAATGACTGGAGAGTCACTCCAGGTAGAGCTGCTACTTCTCTGAATTGACAGATCACAGCTCTGATCCAATGGACATGTGGTTAGAATGTCTCAGGAAAGAATCACTGGAGAGTCACTCCAGGTAGAGCTGTTACTTATCTGAATTGACAGATCGCAGCTCTGATACTATGGACATGTGGTTAGAATGTCTCAGGAAAGAATGACTGGAGAGTCACTCCAGGTAGAGCTGTTACTTCTCTGAATTGACAGATCACAGCTCTGATACTATGGACATGTGGTTAGAATGTCTCAGGAAAGAATGACTGGAGAGTCACTCCAGGTAGAGCTGTTACTTCTCTGAATTGACAGATCGCAGCTCTGATACTATGGACATGTGGTTAGAATGTCTCAGGTAAGAATCACTGGAGAGTCACTCCAGGTAGAGCTGTTACTTCTCTGAATTGACAGATCCCAGCTCTGATACTATGGGCATGTGGTTAGAATGTCTCAGGAAAGAATAACTGGAGAGTCACTCCAGGTAGAGCTGTTACTTCTCTGAATTGACAGATCACAGCTCTGATACTATGGACATGTGGTTAGAATGTCTCAGGTAAGAATCACTGAAGTCTCACTCCAGGTAGAGCTGCTACTTCTCTGAATTGACAGATCACAGCTCTGATACTATGGACATGTGGTTAGAATTTGTCAGGAAAGAATCACTGGAGAGTCACTCCAGGTAGAGCTGTTACTTCTCTGAATTGACAGATCGCAGCTCTGATACTATGGACATGTGGTTAGAATGTCTCAGGTAAGAATCACTGGAGAGTCACTCCAGGTAGAGCTGTTACTTCTCAGAATTGACAGATCACAGCTCTGATACTATGGATATGTGGTTAGAATGTCTCAGGAAAGAATGACTGGAGAGTCACTCCAGGTAGAGCTGCTACTTCTCTGAATTGACAGATCACAGCTCTGATCCAATGGACATGTGGTTAGAATGTCTCAGGAAAGAATCACTGGAGAGTCACTCCAGGTAGAGCTGTTACTTCTCTGAATTGACAGATCGCAGCTCTGATACTATGGACATGTGGTTAGAATGTCTCAGGTAAGAATCACTGGAGAGTCACTCCAGGTAGAGCTGTTACTTCTCTGAATTGACAGATCACAGCTCTGATACTATGGACATGTGGTTAGAATGTCTCAGGAAAGAATGACTGGAGAGTCACTCCAGGTAGAGCTGCTACTTCTCTGAATTGACAGATCACAGCTCTGATCCTATGGACATGTGGTTAGAATTTGTCAGGAAAGAATCACTGGAGAGTCACTCCAGGTAGAGCTGTTACTTCTCTGAATTGACAGATCGCAGCTCTGATACTATGGACATGTGGTTAGAATGTCTCAGGTAAGAATCACTGGAGAGTCACTCCAGGTAGAGCTGTTACTTATCTGAATTGACAGATCGCAGCTCTGATACTATGGACATGTGGTTAGAATGTCTCAGGAAAGAATGACTGGAGAGTCACTCCAGGTAGAGCTGTTACTTCTCTGAATTGACAGATCACAGCTCTGATACTATGGACATGTGGTTAGAATGTCTCAGGAAAGAATGACTGGAGAGTCACTCCAGGTAGAGCTGCTACTTCTCTGAATTGACAGATCACATCTCTGATCCTATGGACATGTGGTTAGAATGTCTCAGGAAAGAATCACTGGAGAGTCACTCCAGGTAGAGCTGTTACTTCTCTGAATTGACAGATCGCAGCTCTGATACTATGGACATGTGGTTAGAATGTCTCAGGTAAGAATCACTGGAGAGTCACTCCAGGTAGAGCTGTTACTTCTCTGAATTGACAGATCGCAGCTCTGATACTATGGACATGTGGTTAGAATGTCTCAGGTAAGAATCACTGGTGAGTCACTCCAGGTAGAGCTGTTACTTCTCTGAATTGACAGATCGCAGCTCTGATACTATGGACATGTGGTTAGAATGTCTCAGGTAAGAATCACTGGAGAGTCACTCCAGGTAGAGCTGTTACTTCTCTGAATTGACAGATCGCAGCTCTGATACTATGGACATGTGGTTAGAATGTCTCAGGTAAGAATCACTGGAGAGTCACTCCAGGTAGAGCTGTTACTTCTCTGAATTGAGAGATCACAGCTCTGATACTATGGACATGTGGTTAGAATGTCTCAGGAAAGAATAACTGGAGAGTCACTCCAGGTAGAGCTGTTACTTCTCTGAATTGACAGATCACAGCTCTGATACTATGGACATGTGGTTAGAATGTCTCAGGTAAGAATCACTGAAGTCTCACTCCAGGTAGAGCTGCTACTTCTCTGAATTGACAGATCACAGCTCTGATACTATGGACATGTGGTTAGAATTTGTCAGGAAAGAATCACTGGAGAGTCACTCCAGGTAGAGCTGTTACTTCTCTGAATTGACAGATCGCAGCTCTGATACTATGGACATGTGGTTAGAATGTCTCAGGTAAGAATCACTGGAGAGTCACTCCAGGTAGAGCTGTTACTTCTCTGAATTGACAGATCACAGCTCTGATACTATGGACATGTGGTTAGAATGTCTCAGGAAAGAATGACTGGAGAGTCACTCCAGGTAGAGCTGCTACTTCTCTGAATTGACAGATCACAGCTCTGCTCCAATGGACATGTGGTTAGAATGTCTCAGGAAAGAATCACTGGAGAGTCACTCCAGGTAGAGCTGTTACTTCTCTGAATTGACAGATCGCAGCTCTGATACTATGGACATGTGGTTAGAATGTCTCAGGTAAGAATCACTGGAGGGTCACTCCAGGTAGAGCTGTTACTTCTCTGAATTGACAGATCACAGCTCTGATACTATGGACATGTGGTTAGAATGTCTCAGGAAAGAATGACTGGAGAGTCACTCCAGGTAGAGCTGCTACTTCTCTGAATTGACAGATCACAGCTCTGATCCTATGGACATGTGGTTAGAATGTCTCAGGAAAGAATCACTGGAGAGTCACTCCAGGTAGAGCTGTTACTTCTCTGAATTGACAGATCGCAGCTCTGATACTATGGACATGTGGTTAGAATGTCTCAGGTAAGAATGACTGGAGAGTCACTCCAGGTAGAGCTGCTACTTCTCTGAATTGACAGATCACAGCTCTGATCCTATGGACATGTGGTTAGAATGTCTCAGGAAAGAATCACTGGAGAGTCACTCCAGGTAGAGCTGTTACTTCTCTGAATTGACAGATCGCAGCTCTGATACTATGGACATGTGGTTAGAATGTCTCAGGTAAGAATCACTGGAGAGTCACTCCAGGTAGAGCTGTTACTTCTCTGAATTGACAGATCACAGCTCTGATACTATGGACATGTGGTTAGAATGTCTCAGGAAAGAATAACTGGAGAGTCACTCCAGGTAGAGATGTTACTTCTCTGAATTGACAGATCACAGCTCTGATACTATGGACATGTGGTTAGAATGTCTCAGGTAAGAATCACTGAAGTCTCACTCCAGGTAGAGCTGCTACTTCTCTGAATTGACAGATCACAGCTCTGATACTATGGACATGTGGTTAGAATTTGTCAGGAAAGAATCACTGGAGAGTCACTCCAGGTAGAGCTGTTACTTCTCTGAATTGACAGATCGCAGCTCTGATACTATGGACATGTGGTTAGAATGTCTCAGGTAAGAATCACTGGAGAGTCACTCCAGGTAGAGCTGTTACTTCTCAGAATTGACAGATCACAGCTCTGATACTATGGACATGTGGTTAGAATGTCTCAGGAAAGAATGACTGGAGAGTCACTCCAGGTAGAGCTGTTACTTCTCTGAATTGACAGATCACAGCTCTGATACTATGGACATGTGGTTAGAATGTCTCAGGAAAGAATGACTGGAGAGTCACTCCAGGTAGAGCTGCTACTTCTCTGAATTGACAGATCACAGCTCTGATCCAATGGACATGTGGTTAGAATGTCTCAGGAAAGAATCACTGGAGAGTCACTCCAGGTAGAGCTGTTACTTCTCTGAATTGACAGATCGCAGCTCTGATACTATGGACATGTGGTTAGAATGTCTCAGGTAAGAATCACTGGAGAGTCACTCCAGGTAGAGCTGTTACTTATCTGAATTGACAGATCGCAGCTCTGATACTATGGACATGTGGTTAGAATGTCTCAGGTAAGAATTACTGGAGAGTCACTCCGGGTAGAGCTGTTACTTCTCTGAATTGACAGATCGCAGCTCTGATACTATGGACATGTGGTTAGAATGTCTCAGGTAAGAATCACTGGTGAGTCACTCCAGGTAGAGCTGTTACTTCTCTGAATTGACAGATCGCAGCTCTGATACTATGGACATGTGGTTAGAATGTCTCAGGTAAGAATGACTGGTGAGTCACTCCAGGTAGAGCTGTTACTTCTCTGAATTGACAGATCGCAGCTCTGATACTATGGACATGTGGTTAGAATGTCTCAGGTAAGAATCACTGGAGAGTCACTCCAGGTAGAGCTGTTACTTCTCTGAATTGACAGATCGCAGCTCTGATACTATGGACATGTGGTTAGAATGTCTCAGGTAAGAATCACTGAAGTCTCACTCCAGGTAGAGCTGCTACTTCTCTGAATTGACAGATCACAGCTCTGATACTATGGACATGTGGTTAGAATTTGTCAGGAAAGAATCACTGGAGAGTCACTCCAGGTAGAGCTGTTACTTCTCTGAATTGACAGATCGCAGCTCTGATACTATGGACATGTGGTTAGAATGTCTCAGGTAAGAATCACTGGAGAGTCACTCCAGGTAGAGCTGTTACTTCTCAGAATTGACAGATCACAGCTCTGATACTATGGATATGTGGTTAGAATGTCTCAGGAAAGAATGACTGGAGAGTCACTCCAGGTAGAGCTGCTACTTCTCTGAATTGACAGATCACAGCTCTGATCCAATGGACATGTGGTTAGAATGTCTCAGGAAAGAATCACTGGAGAGTCACTCCAGGTAGAGCTGTTACTTCTCTGAATTGACAGATCGCAGCTCTGATACTATGGACATGTGGTTAGAATGTCTCAGGTAAGAATCACTGGAGAGTCACTCCAGGTAGAGCTGTTACTTCTCTGAATTGACAGATCACAGCTCTGATACTATGGACATGTGGTTAGAATGTCTCAGGAAAGAATGACTGGAGAGTCACTCCAGGTAGAGCTGCTACTTCTCTGAATTGACAGATCACAGCTCTGATCCTATGGACATGTGGTTAGAATTTGTCAGGAAAGAATCACTGGAGAGTCACTCCAGGTAGAGCTGTTACTTCTCTGAATTGACAGATCGCAGCTCTGATACTATGGACATGTGGTTAGAATGTCTCAGGTAAGAATCACTGGAGAGTCACTCCAGGTAGAGCTGTTACTTATCTGAATTGACAGATCGCAGCTCTGATACTATGGACATGTGGTTAGAATGTCTCAGGAAAGAATGACTGGAGAGTCACTCCAGGTAGAGCTGTTACTTCTCTGAATTGACAGATCACAGCTCTGATACTATGGACATGTGGTTAGAATGTCTCAGGAAAGAATGACTGGAGAGTCACTCCAGGTAGAGCTGCTACTTCTCTGAATTGACAGATCACATCTCTGATCCTATGGACATGTGGTTAGAATGTCTCAGGAAAGAATCACTGGAGAGTCACTCCAGGTAGAGCTGTTACTTCTCTGAATTGACAGATCGCAGCTCTGATACTATGGACATGTGGTTAGAATGTCTCAGGTAAGAATCACTGGAGAGTCACTCCAGGTAGAGCTGTTACTTCTCTGAATTGACAGATCGCAGCTCTGATACTATGGACATGTGGTTAGAATGTCTCAGGTAAGAATCACTGGTGAGTCACTCCAGGTAGAGCTGTTACTTCTCTGAATTGACAGATCGCAGCTCTGATACTATGGACATGTGGTTAGAATGTCTCAGGTAAGAATCACTGGAGAGTCACTCCAGGTAGAGCTGTTACTTCTCTGAATTGACAGATCGCAGCTCTGATACTATGGACATGTGGTTAGAATGTCTCAGGTAAGAATCACTGGAGAGTCACTCCAGGTAGAGCTGTTACTTCTCTGAATTGAGAGATCACAGCTCTGATACTATGGACATGTGGTTAGAATGTCTCAGGAAAGAATAACTGGAGAGTCACTCCAGGTAGAGCTGTTACTTCTCTGAATTGACAGATCACAGCTCTGATACTATGGACATGTGGTTAGAATGTCTCAGGTAAGAATCACTGAAGTCTCACTCCAGGTAGAGCTGCTACTTCTCTGAATTGACAGATCACAGCTCTGATACTATGGACATGTGGTTAGAATTTGTCAGGAAAGAATCACTGGAGAGTCACTCCAGGTAGAGCTGTTACTTCTCTGAATTGACAGATCGCAGCTCTGATACTATGGACATGTGGTTAGAATGTCTCAGGTAAGAATCACTGGAGAGTCACTCCAGGTAGAGCTGTTACTTCTCTGAATTGACAGATCACAGCTCTGATACTATGGACATGTGGTTAGAATGTCTCAGGAAAGAATGACTGGAGAGTCACTCCAGGTAGAGCTGCTACTTCTCTGAATTGACAGATCACAGCTCTGCTCCAATGGACATGTGGTTAGAATGTCTCAGGAAAGAATCACTGGAGAGTCACTCCAGGTAGAGCTGTTACTTCTCTGAATTGACAGATCGCAGCTCTGATACTATGGACATGTGGTTAGAATGTCTCAGGTAAGAATCACTGGAGGGTCACTCCAGGTAGAGCTGTTACTTCTCTGAATTGACAGATCACAGCTCTGATACTATGGACATGTGGTTAGAATGTCTCAGGAAAGAATGACTGGAGAGTCACTCCAGGTAGAGCTGCTACTTCTCTGAATTGACAGATCACAGCTCTGATCCTATGGACATGTGGTTAGAATGTCTCAGGAAAGAATCACTGGAGAGTCACTCCAGGTAGAGCTGTTACTTCTCTGAATTGACAGATCGCAGCTCTGATACTATGGACATGTGGTTAGAATGTCTCAGGTAAGAATGACTGGAGAGTCACTCCAGGTAGAGCTGCTACTTCTCTGAATTGACAGATCACAGCTCTGATCCTATGGACATGTGGTTAGAATGTCTCAGGAAAGAATCACTGGAGAGTCACTCCAGGTAGAGCTGTTACTTCTCTGAATTGACAGATCGCAGCTCTGATACTATGGACATGTGGTTAGAATGTCTCAGGTAAGAATCACTGGAGAGTCACTCCAGGTAGAGCTGTTACTTCTCTGAATTGACAGATCACAGCTCTGATACTATGGACATGTGGTTAGAATGTCTCAGGAAAGAATAACTGGAGAGTCACTCCAGGTAGAGATGTTACTTCTCTGAATTGACAGATCACAGCTCTGATACTATGGACATGTGGTTAGAATGTCTCAGGTAAGAATCACTGAAGTCTCACTCCAGGTAGAGCTGCTACTTCTCTGAATTGACAGATCACAGCTCTGATACTATGGACATGTGGTTAGAATTTGTCAGGAAAGAATCACTGGAGAGTCACTCCAGGTAGAGCTGTTACTTCTCTGAATTGACAGATCGCAGCTCTGATACTATGGACATGTGGTTAGAATGTCTCAGGTAAGAATCACTGGAGAGTCACTCCAGGTAGAGCTGTTACTTCTCAGAATTGACAGATCACAGCTCTGATACTATGGACATGTGGTTAGAATGTCTCAGGAAAGAATGACTGGAGAGTCACTCCAGGTAGAGCTGTTACTTCTCTGAATTGACAGATCACAGCTCTGATACTATGGACATGTGGTTAGAATGTCTCAGGAAAGAATGACTGGAGAGTCACTCCAGGTAGAGCTGCTACTTCTCTGAATTGACAGATCACAGCTCTGATCCAATGGACATGTGGTTAGAATGTCTCAGGAAAGAATCACTGGAGAGTCACTCCAGGTAGAGCTGTTACTTCTCTGAATTGACAGATCGCAGCTCTGATACTATGGACATGTGGTTAGAATGTCTCAGGTAAGAATCACTGGAGAGTCACTCCAGGTAGAGCTGTTACTTATCTGAATTGACAGATCGCAGCTCTGATACTATGGACATGTGGTTAGAATGTCTCAGGTAAGAATTACTGGAGAGTCACTCCGGGTAGAGCTGTTACTTCTCTGAATTGACAGATCGCAGCTCTGATACTATGGACATGTGGTTAGAATGTCTCAGGTAAGAATCACTGGTGAGTCACTCCAGGTAGAGCTGTTACTTCTCTGAATTGACAGATCGCAGCTCTGATACTATGGACATGTGGTTAGAATGTCTCAGGTAAGAATGACTGGTGAGTCACTCCAGGTAGAGCTGTTACTTCTCTGAATTGACAGATCGCAGCTCTGATACTATGGACATGTGGTTAGAATGTCTCAGGTAAGAATCACTGGAGAGTCACTCCAGGTAGAGCTGTTACTTCTCTGAATTGACAGATCGCAGCTCTGATACTATGGACATGTGGTTAGAATGTCTCAGGTAAGAATCACTGGAGAGTCACTCCAGGTAGAGCTGTTACTTCTCTGAATTGACAGATCACAGCTCTGATACTATGGGCATGTGGTTAGAATGTCTCAGGAAAGAATAACTGGAGAGTCACTCCAGGTAGAGCTGTTACTTCTCTGAATTGACAGATCACAGCTCTGATACTATGGACATGTGGTTAGAATGTCTCAGGTAAGAATCACTGAAGTCTCACTCCAGGTAGAGCTGCTACTTCTCTGAATTGACAGATCACAGCTCTGATACTATGGACATGTGGTTAGAATTTGTCAGGAAAGAATCACTGGAGAGTCACTCCAGGTAGAGCTGTTACTTCTCTGAATTGACAGATCGCAGCTCTGATACTATGGACATGTGGTTAGAATGTCTCAGGTAAGAATCACTGGAGAGTCACTCCAGGTAGAGCTGTTACTTCTCAGAATTGACAGATCACAGCTCTGATACTATGGACATGTGGTTAGAATGTCTCAGGAAAGAATGACTGGAGAGTCACTCCAGGTAGAGCTGTTACTTCTCTGAATTGACAGATCACAGCTCTGATACTATGGATATGTGGTTAGAATGTCTCAGGAAAGAATGACTGGAGAGTCACTCCAGGTAGAGCTGCTACCTCTCTGAATTGACAGATCACAGCTCTGATCCAATGGACATGTGGTTAGAATGTCTCAGGAAAGAATCACTGGAGAGTCACTCCAGGTAGAGCTGTTACTTCTCTGAATTGACAGATCGCAGCTCTGATACTATGGACATGTGGTTAGAATGTCTCAGGTAAGAATCACTGGAGAGTCACTCCAGGTAGAGCTGTTACTTCTCTGAATTGACAGATCACAGCTCTGATACTATGGACATGTGGTTAGAATGTCTCAGGAAAGAATGACTGGAGAGTCACTCCAGGTAGAGCTGCTACTTCTCTGAATTGACAGATCACAGCTCTGATCCTATGGACATGTGGTTAGAATTTGTCAGGAAAGAATCACATGGAGAGTCACTCCAGGTAGAGCTGTTACTTCTCTGAATTGACAGATCGCAGCTCTGATACTATGGACATGTGGTTAGAATGTCTCAGGTAAGAATCACTGGAGAGTCACTCCAGGTAGAGCTGTTACTTATCTGAATTGACAGATCGCAGCTCTGATACTATGGACATGTGGTTAGAATGTCTCAGGAAAGAATGACTGGAGAGTCACTCCAGGTAGAGCTGTTACTTCTCTGAATTGACAGATCACAGCTCTGATACTATGGACATGTGGTTAGAATGTCTCAGGAAAGAATGACTGGAGAGTCACTCCAGGTAGAGCTGCTACTTCTCTGAATTGACAGATCACATCTCTGATCCTATGGACATGTGGTTAGAATGTCTCAGGAAAGAATCACTGGAGAGTCACTCCAGGTAGAGCTGTTACTTCTCTGAATTGACAGATCGCAGCTCTGATACTATGGACATGTGGTTAGTATGTCTCAGGTAAGAATCACTGGAGAGTCACTCCAGGTAGAGCTGTTACTTCTCTGAATTGACAGATCGCAGCTCTGATACTATGGACATGTGGTTAGAATGTCTCAGGTAAGAATCACTGGTGAGTCACTCCAGGTAGAGCTGTTACTTCTCTGAATTGACAGATCGCAGCTCTGATACTATGGACATGTGGTTAGAATGTCTCAGGTAAGAATCACTGGAGAGTCACTCCAGGTAGAGCTGTTACTTCTCTGAATTGACAGATTGCAGCTCTGATACTATGGACATGTGGTTAGAATGTCTCAGGTAAGAATCACTGGAGAGTCACTCCAGGTAGAGCTGTTACTTCTCTGAATTGAGAGATCACAGCTCTGATACTATGGACATGTGGTTAGAATGTCTCAGGAAAGAATAACTGGAGAGTCACTCCAGGTAGAGCTGTTACTTCTCTGAATTGACAGATCACAGCTCTGATACTATGGACATGTGGTTAGAATGTCTCAGGTAAGAATCACTGAAGTCTCACTCCAGGTAGAGCTGCTACTTCTCTGAATTGACAGATCACAGCTCTGATACTATGGACATGTGGTTAGAATTTGTCAGGAAAGAATCACTGGAGAGTCACTCCAGGTAGAGCTGTTACTTCTCTGAATTGACAGATCGCAGCTCTGATACTATGGACATGTGGTTAGAATGTCTCAGGTAAGAATCACTGGAGAGTCACTCCAGGTAGAGCTGTTACTTCTCAGAATTGACAGATCACAGCTCTGATACTATGGACATGTGGTTAGAATGTCTCAGGAAAGAATGACTGGAGAGTCACTCCAGGTAGAGCTGTTACTTCTCTGAATTGACAGATCACAGCTCTGATACTATGGACATGTGGTTAGAATGTCTCAGGAAAGAATGACTGGAGAGTCACTCCAGGTAGAGCTGCTACTTCTCTGAATTGACAGATCGCAGCTCTGATACTATGGACATGTGGTTAGAATGTCTCAGGTAAGAATCACTGGAGGGTCACTCCAGGGAGAGCTGTTACTTCTCTGAATTGACAGATCACAGCTCTGATACTATGGACATGTGGTTAGAATGTCTCAGGAAAGAATGACTGGAGAGTCACTCCAGGTAGAGCTGCTACTTCTCTGAATTGACAGATCACAGCTCTGATCCTATGGACATGTGGTTAGAATGTCTCAGGAAAGAATCACTGGTGAGTCACTCCAGGTAGAGCTGTTACTTCTCTGAATTGAGAGATCACAGCTCTGATACTATGGACATGTGGTTAGAATGTCTCAGGTAAGAATCACTGGAGAGTCACTCCAGGTAGAGCTGTTACTTATCTGAATTGACAGATCGCAGCTCTGATACTATGGACATGTGGTTAGAATGTCTCAGGAAAGAATGACTGGAGAGTCACTCCAGGTAGAGCTGTTACTTCTCTGAATTGACAGATCACAGCTCTGATACTATGGACATGTGGTTAGAATGTCTCAGGAAAGAATGACTGGAGAGTCACTCCAGGTAGAGCTGCTACTTCTCTGAATTGACAGATCACAGCTCTGATCCTATGGACATGTGGTTAGAATGTCTCAGGAAAGAATCACTGGAGAGTCACTCCAGGTAGAGCTGTTACTTCTCTGAATTGACAGATCGCAGCTCTGATACTATGGACATGTGGTTAGAATGTCTCAGGTAAGAATCACTGGTGAGTCACTCCAGGTAGAGCTGTTACTTCTCTGAATTGACAGATCGCAGCTCTGATACTATGGACATGTGGTTAGAATGTCTCAGGTAAGAATCACTGGTGAGTCACTCCAGGTAGAGCTGTTACTTCTCTGAATTGATAGATCGCAGCTCTGATACTATGGACATGTGGTTAGAATGTCTCAGGTAAGAATCACTGGAGAGTCACTCCAGGTAGAGCTGTTACTTCTCTGAATTGACAGATCGCAGCTCTGATACTATGGACATGTGGTTAGAATGTCTCAGGTAAGAATCACTGGAGAGTCACTCCAGGTAGAGCTGTTACTTCTCTGAATTGAGAGATCACAGCTCTGATACTATGGACATGTGGTTAGAATGTCTCAGGTAAGAATAACTGGAGAGTCACTCCAGGTAGAGCTGTTACTTCTCTGAATTGACAGATCACAGCTCTGATACTATGGACATGTGGTTAGAATGTCTCAGGTAAGAATCACTGAAGTCTCACTCCAGGTAGAGCTGCTACTTCTCTGAATTGACAGATCACAGCTCTGATACTATGGACATGTGGTTAGAATTTGTCAGGAAAGAATCACTGGAGAGCCACTCCAGGTAGAGCTGTTACTTCTCTGAATTGACAGATCACAGCTCTGATACTATGGACATGTGGTTAGAATGTCTCAGGAAAGAATGACTGGAGAGTCACTCCAGGTAGAGCTGTTACTTCTCTGAATTGACAGATCACAGCTCTGATACTATGGACATGTGGTTAGAATGTCTCAGGAAAGAATGACTGGAGAGTCACTCCAGGTAGAGCTGCTACTTCTCTGAATTGACAGATCACAGCTCTGATCCAATGGACATGTGGTTAGAATGTCTCAGGAAAGAATCACTGGAGAGTCACTCCAGGTAGAGCTGTTACTTCTCTGAATTGACAGATCGCAGCTCTGATACTATGGACATGTGGTTAGAATGTCTCAGGTAAGAATCACTGGAGGGTCACTCCAGGTAGAGCTGTTACTTCTCTGAATTGACAGATCACAGCTCTGATACTATGGACATGTGGTTAGAATGTCCCAGGAAAGAATGACTGGAGAGTCACTCCAGGTAGAGCTGCTACTTCTCTGAATTGACAGATCACAGCTCTGATCCTATGGACATGTGGTTAGAATGTCTCAGGAAAGAATCACTGGAGAGTCACTCCAGGTAGAGCTGTTACTTCTCTGAATTGACAGATCGCAGCTCTGATACTATGGACATGTGGTTAGAATGTCTCAGGTAAGAATCACTGGAGAGTCACTCCAGGTAGAGCTGTTACTTATCTGAATTGACAGATCGCAGCTCTGATACTATGGACATGTGGTTAGAATGTCTCAGGAAAGAATGACTGGAGAGTCACTCCAGGTAGAGCTGTTACTTCTCTGAATTGACAGATCACAGCTCTGATACTATGGACATGTGGTTAGAATGTCTCAGGAAAGAATGACTGGAGAGTCACTCCAGGTAGAGCTGCTACTTCTCTGAATTGACAGATCACAGCTCTGATCCTATGGACATGTGGTTAGAATGTCTCAGGAAAGAATCACTGGAGAGTCACTCCAGGTAGAGCTGTTACTTCTCTGAATTGACAGATCGCAGCTCTGATACTATGGACATGTGGTTAGAATGTCTCAGGTAAGAATCACTGGTGAGTCACTCCAGGTAGAGCTGTTACTTCTCTGAATTGACAGATCGCAGCTCTGATACTATGGACATGTGGTTAGAATGTCTCAGGTAAGAATGACTGGTGAGTCACTCCAGGTAGAGCTGTTACTTTTCTGAATTGACAGATCACAGCTCTGATACTATGGACATGTGGTTAGAATGTCTCAGGAAAGAATGACTGGAGAGTCACTCCAGGTAGAGCTGTTACTTCTCTGAATTGACAGATCACAGCTCTGATACTATGGACATGTGGTTAGAATGTCTCAGGTAAGAATCACTGAAGTCTCACTCCAGGTAGAGCTGCTACTTCTCTGAATTGACAGATCACAGCTCTGATACTATGGACATGTGGTTAGAATTTGTCAGGAAAGAATCACTGGAGAGTCACTCCAGGTAGAGCTGTTACTTCTCTGAATTGACAGATCGCAGCTCTGATACTATGGACATGTGGTTAGAATGTCTCAGGTAAGAATCACTGGAGAGTCACTCCAGGTAGAGCTGTTACTTCTCAGAATTGACAGATCACAGCTCTGATACTATGGACATGTGGTTAGAATGTCTCAGGAAAGAATGACTGGAGATTCACTCCAGGTAGAGCTGTTACTTCTCTGAATTGACAGATCACAGCTCTGATACTATGGATATGTGGTTAGAATGTCTCAGGAAAGAATGACTGCAGAGTCACTCCAGGTAGAGCTGCTACTTCTCTGAATTGACAGATCACAGCTCTGATCCAATGGACATGTGGTTAGAATGTCTCAGGAAAGAATCACTGGAGAGTAACTCCAGGTAGAGCTGTTACTTCTCTGAATTGACAGATCGCAGCTCTGATACTATGGACATGTGGTTAGAATGTCTCAGGTAAGAATCACTGGAGAGTCACTCCAGGTAGAGCTGTTACTTCTCTGAATTGACAGATCACAGCTCTGATACTATGGACATGTGGTTAGAATGTCTCAGGAAAGAATGACTGGAGAGTCACTCCAGGTAGAGCTGCTACTTCTCTGAATTGACAGATCACAGCTCTGATCCTATGGACATGTGGTTAGAATGTCTCAGGAAAGTATCACTGGAGAGTCACTCCAGGTAGAGCTGTTACTTCTCTGAATGGACAGATCGCAGCTCTGATACTATGGACATGTGGTTAGAATGTCTCAGGTAAGAATCACTGGAGAGTCACTCCAGGTAGAGCTGTTACTTATCTGAATTGACAGATCGCAGCTCTGATACTATGGACATGTGGTTAGAATGTCTCAGGAAAGAATGACTGGAGAGTCACTCCAGGTAGAGCTGTTACTTCTCTGAATTGACAGATCACAGCTCTGATACTATGGACATGTGGTTAGAATGTCTCAGGAAAGAATAACTGGAGAGTCACTCCAGGTAGAGCTGTTACTTCTCTGAATTGACAGATCACAGCTCTGATACTATGGACATGTGGTTAGAATGTCTCAGGTAAGAATCACTGAAGTCTCACTCCAGGTAGAGCTGCTACTTCTCTGAATTGACAGATCACAGCTCTGATACTATGGACATGTGGTTAGAATGTCTCAGGTAAGAATCACTGAAGTCTCACTCCAGGTAGAGCTGCTACTTCTCTGAATTGACAGATCACAGCTCTGATACTATGGACATGTGGTTAGAATGTCTCAGGTAAGAATCACTGAAGCCTCACTCCAGGTAGAGCTGCTACTTCTCTGAATTGACAGATCACAGCTCTGATACTATGGACATGTGGTTAGAATTTGTCAGGAAAGAATCACTGGAGAGTCACTCCAGGTAGAGCTGTTACTTCTCTGAATTGACAGATCGCAGCTCTGATACTATGGACATGTGGTTAGAATGTCTCAGGTAAGAATCACTGGAGAGTCACTCCAGGTAGAGCTGTTACTTCTCAGAATTGACAGATCACAGCTCTGATACTATGGACATGTGGTTAGAATGTCTCAGGAAAGAATGACTGGAGAGTCACTCCAGGTAGAGCTGTTACTTCTCTGAATTGACAGATCACAGCTCTGATACTATGGATATGTGGTTAGAATGTCTCAGGAAAGAATGACTGGAGAGTCACTCCAGGTAGAGCTGCTACTTCTCTGAATTGACAGATCACAGCTCTGATCCAATGGACATGTGGTTAGAATGTCTCAGGAAAGAATCACTGGAGGGTCACTCCAGGTAGAGCTGTTACTTCTCTGAATTGACAGATCGCAGCTCTGATACTATGGACATGTGGTTAGAATGTCTCAGGTAAGAATCACTGGAGAGTCACTCCAGGTAGAGCTGTTACTTCTCTGAATTGACAGATCACAGCTCTGATACTATGGACATGTGGTTAGAATGTCTCAGGAAAGAATGACTGGAGAGTCACTCCAGGTAGAGCTGCCACTTCTCTGAATTGACAGATCACAGCTCTGATCCTTTGGACATGTGGTTAGAATGTCTCAGGAAAGAATCACTGGAGAGTCACTCCAGGTAGAGCTGTTACTTCTCTGAATGGACAGATCGCAGCTCTGATACTATGGACATGTGGTTAGAATGTCTCAGGTAAGAATCACTGGAGAGTCACTCCAGGTAGAGCTGTTACTTATCTGAATTGACAGATCGCAGCTCTGATACTATGGACATGTGGTTAGAATGTCTCAGGAAAGAATGACTGGAGAGTCACTCCAGGTAGAGCTGTTACTTCTCTGAATTGACAGATCACAGCTCTGATACTATGGACATGTGGTTAGAATGTCTCAGGAAAGAATGACTGGAGAGTCACTCCAGGTAGAGCTGCTACTTCTCTGAATTGACAGATCACAGCTCTGATCCTATGGACATGTGGTTAGAATGTCTCAGGAAAGAATCACTGGAGAGTCACTCCAGGTAGAGCTGTTACTTCTCTGAATTGACAGATCGCAGCTCTGATACTATGGACATGTGGTTAGAATGTCTCAGGTAAGAATCACTGGTGAGTCACTCCAGGTAGAGCTGTTACTTCTCTGAATTGACAGATCGCAGCTCTGATACTATGGACATGTGGTTAGAATGTCTCAGGAAAGAATGACTGGAGAGTCACTCCAGGTAGAGCTGCTACTTCTCTGAATTGACAGATCACAGCTCTGATCCAATGGACATGTGGTTAGAATGTCTCAGGAAAGAATCACTGGAGAGTCACTCCAGGTAGAGCTGTTACTTCTCAGAATTGACAGATCACAGCTCTGATACTATGGACATGTGGTTAGAATGTCTCAGGAAAGAATGACTGGAGAGTCACTCCAGGTAGAGCTGTTACTTCTCTGAATTGGCAGATCACAGCTCTGATACAATGGATATGTGGTTAGAATGTCTCAGGAAAGAATGACTGGAGAGTCACTCCAGGTAGAGCTGCTACTTCTCTGAATTGACAGATCACAGCTCTGATCCAATGGACATGTGGTTAGAATGTCTCAGGAAAGAATCACTGGAGAGTCACTCCAGGTAGAGCTGTTACTTCTCTGAATTGACAGATCGCAGCTCTGATACTATGGACATGTGGTTAGAATGTCTCAGGTAAGAATCACTGGAGAGTCACTCCAGGTAGAGCTGTTACTTCTCTGAATTGACAGATCACAGCTCTGATACTATGGACATGTGGTTAGAATGTCTCAGGAAAGAATGACTGGAGAGTCACTCCAGGTAGAGCTGCTACTTCTCTGAATTGACAGATCACAGCTCTGATCCTATGGACATGTGGTTAGAATGTCTCAGGAAAGAATCACTGGAGAGTCACTCCAGGTAGAGCTGTTACTTCTCTGAATGGACAGATCGCAGCTCTGATACTATGGACATGTGGTTAGAATGTCTCAGGTAAGAATCACTGGAGAGTCACTCCAGGTAGAGCTGTTACTTATCTGAATTGACAGATCGCAGCTCTGATACTATGGACATGTGGTTAGAATGTCTCAGGAAAGAATGACTGGAGAGTCACTCCAGGTAGAGCTGTTACTTCTCTGAATTGACAGATCACAGCTCTGATACTATGGACATGTGGTTAGAATGTCTCAGGAAAGAATGACTGGAGAGTCACTCCAGGTAGAGCTGCTACTTCTCTGAATTGACAGATCACAGCTCTGATCCTATGGACATGTGGTTAGAATGTCTCAGGAAAGAATCACTGGAGAGTCACTCCAGGTAGAGCTGTTACTTCTCTGAATTGACAGATCGCAGCTCTGATACTATGGACATGTGGTTAGAATGTCTCAGGTAAGAATCACTGGAGAGTCACTCCAGGTAGAGCTGTTACTTCTCTGATTTGACAGATCGCAGCTCTGATACTATGGACATGTGGTTAGAATGTCTCAGGTAAGAATCACTGGTGAGTCACTCCAGGTAGAGCTGTTACTTCTCTGAATTGACAGATCGCAGCTCTGATACTATGGACATGTGGTTAGAATGTCTCAGGAAAGAATGACTGGAGAGTCACTCCAGGTAGAGCTGCTACTTCTCTGAATTGACAGATCACAGCTCTGATCCAATGGACATGTGGTTAGAATGTCTCAGGAAAGAATCACTGGAGAGTCACTCCAGGTAGAGCTGTTACTTCTCTGAATTGACAGATCACAGCTCTGATACTATGGACATGTGGTTAGAATGTCTCAGGAAAGAATCACTGGAGAGTCACTCCAGGTAGAGCTGCTACTTCTCTGAATTGACAGATCACAGCTCTGATCCTATGGACATGTGGTTAGAATGTCTCAGGAAAGAATCACTGGAGAGTCACTCCAGGTAGAGCTGTTACTTCTCTGAATTGACAGATCACAGCTCTGATACTATGGACATGTGGTTAGAATGTCTCAGGTAAGAATCACTGGAGAGTCACTCCAGGTAGAGCTGTTACTTATCTGAATTGACAGATCGCAGCTCTGATACTATGGACATGTGGTTAGAATGTCTCAGGAAAGAATGACTGGAGAGTCACTCCAGGTAGAGCTGTTACTTCTCTGAATTGACAGATCACAGCTCTGATACTATGGACATGCGGTTAGAATGTCTCAGGAATGAATGACTGGAGAGTCACTCCAGGTAAAGCTGCTACTTCTCTGAATTGAGAGATCACAGCTCTGATCCTATGGACATGTGGTTAGAATGTCTCAGGAAAGAATCACTGGAGAGTTACTCCAGGTAGAGCTGTTACTTCTCTGAATTGAGAGATCGCAGCTCTGATACTATGGACATGTGGTTAGAATGTCTCAGGTAAGAATCACTGGAGAGTCACTCCAGGTAGAGCTGTTACTTCTCTGAATTGACAGATCGCAGCTCTGATACTATGGACATGTGGTTAGAATGTCTCAGGTAAGAATCACTGGTGAGTCACTCCAGGTAGAGCTGTTACTTCTCTGAATTGACAGATCGCAGCTCTGATACTATGGACATGTGGTTAGAATGTCTCAGGTAAGAATCACTGGTGAGTCAATCCAGGTAGAGCTGTTACTTCTCTGAATTGACAGATTGCAGCTCTGATACTATGGACATGTGGTTAGAATGTCTCAGGTAAGAATCACTGGAGAGTCACTCCAGGTAGAGCTGTTACTTCTCTGAATTGACAGATCGCAGCTCTGATACTATGGACATGTGGTTAGAATGTCTCAGGTAAGAATCACTGGAGAGTCACTCCAGGTAGAGCTGTTACTTCTCTGAATTGAGAGATCACAGCTCTGATACTATGGACATGTGGTTAGAATGTCTCAGGAAAGAATAACTGGAGAGTCACTCCACGTAGAGCTGTTACTTCTCTGAATTGACAGATCACAGCTCTGATACTATGGACATGTGGTTAGAATGTCTCAGGTAAGAATCACTGAAGCCTCACTCCAGGTAGAGCTGCTACTTCTCTGAATTGACAGATCACAGCTCTGATACTATGGACATGTGGTTAGAATTTGTCAGGAAAGAATCACTGGTGAGTCACTCCAGGTAGAGCTGTTACTTCTCTGAATTGACAGATCGCAGCTCTGATACTATGGACATGTGGTTAGAATGTCTCAGGTAAGAATCACTGGAGAGTCACTCCAGGTAGAGCTGTTACTTCTCTGAATTGACAGATCGCAGCTCTGATACTATGGACATGTGGTTAGAATGTCTCAGGTAAGAATCACTGGTGAGTCACTCCAGGTAGAGCTGTTACTTCTCTGAATTGACAGATCGCAGCTCTGATACTATGGACATGTGGTTAGAATGTCTCAGGAAAGAATGACTGGAGAGTCACTCCAGGTAGAGCTGCTACTTCTCTGAATTGACAGATCACAGCTCTGATCCAATGGACATGTGGTTAGAATGTCTCAGGAAAGAATCACTGGAGAGTCACTCCAGGTAGAGCTGTTACTTCTCTGAATTGACAGATCACAGCTCTGATACTATGGACATGTGGTTAGAATGTTCCAGGAAAGAATCACTGGAGAGTCACTCCAGGTAGAGCTGTTACTTCTCTGAATTGACAGATCACAGCTCTGATACTATGGACATGTGGTTAGAATGTCTCAGGTAAGAATCACTGAAGTTTCACTCCAGGTAGAGCTACTACTTCTCTGAATTGACAGATCACAGCTCTGATACTATGGACATGTGGTTAGAATTTGTCAGGAAAGAATCACTGGAGAGTCACTCCAGGTAGAGCTGTTACTTCTCTGAATTGACAGATCGCAGCTCTGATAATATGGACATGTGGTTAGAATGTCTCAGGTAAGAATCACTGGAGAGTCACTCCAGGTAGAGCTGTTACTTCTCAGAATTGACAGATCACAGCTCTGATACTATGGACATGTGGTTAGAATGTCTCAGGAAAGAATGACTGGAGAGTCACTCCAGGTAGAGCTGTTACTTCTCTGAATTGACAGATCACAGCTCTGATACTATGGACATGTGGTTAGAATGTCTCAGGAAAGAATGACTGGAGAGTCACTCCAGGTAGAGCTGCTACTTCTCTGAATTGACAGATCACAGCTCTGATCCTATGGACATGTGGTTAGAATGTCTCAGGAAAGAATCACTGGAGAGTCACTCCAGGTAGAGCTGTTACTTCTCTGAATTGACAGATCGCAGCTCTGATACTATGGACATGTGGTTAGAATGTCTCAGGTAAGAATCACTGGAGAGTCACTCCAGGTAGAGCTGTTACTTCTCTGAATTGACAGATCACAGCTCTGATACTATGGACATGTGGTTAGAATGTCTCAGGAAAGAATCACTGGAGAGTCACTCCAGGTAGAGCTGCTACTTCTCTGAATTGACAGATCACAGCTCTGATTCTATGGACATGTGGTTAGAATGTCTCAGGAAAGAATCACTGGAGAGTCACTCCAGGTAGAGCTGTTACTTCTCTGAATTGACAGATCACAGCTCTGATACTATGGACATGTGGTTAGAATGTCTCAGGTAAGAATCACTGGAGAGTCACTCCAGGTAGAGCTGTTACTTATCTGAATTGACAGATCGCAGCTCTGATACTATGGACATGTGGTTAGAATGTCTCAGGAAAGAATGACTGGAGAGTCACTCCAGGTAGAGCTGTTACTTCTCTAAATTGACAGATCACAGCTCTGATACTATGGACATGTGGTTAGAATGTCTCAGGAAAGAATGACTGGAGAGTCACTCCAGGTAAAGCTGCTACTTCTCTGAATTGAGAGATCACAGCTCTGATCCTATGGACATGTGGTTAGAATATCTCAGGAAAGAATCACTGGAGAGTCACTCCAGGTAGAGCTGTTACTTCTCTGAATTGAGAGATCGCAGCTCTGATACTATGGACATGTGGTTAGAATGTCTCAGGTAAGAATCACTGGAGAGTCACTCCAGGTAGAGCTGTTACTTCTCTGAATTGACAGATCGCAGCTCTGATACTATGGACATGTGGTTAGAATGTCTCAGGTAAGAATCACTGGTGAGTCACTCCAGGTAGAGCTGTTACTTCTCTGAATTGACAGATCGCAGCTCTGATACTATGGACATGTGGTTAGAATGTCTCAGGTAAGAATCACTGGTGAGTCACTCCAGGTAGAGCTGTTACTTCTCTGAATTGACAGATCGCAGCTCTGATACTATGGACATGTGGTTAGAATGTCTCAGGTAAGAATCACTGGAGAGTCACTCCAGGTAGAGCTGTTACTTCTCTGAATTGACAGATCGCAGCTCTGATACTATGGACATGTGGTTAGAATGTCTCAGGTAAGAATCACTGGAGAGTCACTCCAGGTAGAGCTGTTACTTCTCTGAATTGAGAGATCACAGCTCTGATACTATGGACATGTGGTTAGAATGTCTCAGGAAAGAATAACTGGAGAGTCACTCCACGTAGAGCTGTTACTTCTCTGAATTGACAGATCACAGCTCTGATACTATGGACATGTGGTTAGAATGTCTCAGGTAAGAATCACTGAAGCCTCACTCCAGGTAGAGCTGCTACTTCTCTGAATTGACAGATCGCAGCTCTGATACTATGGACATGTGGTTAGAATGTCTCAGGTAAGAATCACTGGAGAGTCACTCCAGGTAGAGCTGTTACTTCTCAGAATTGACAGATCACAGCTCTGATACTATGGACATGTGGTTAGAATGTCTCAGGAAAGAATGACTGGAGAGTCACTCCAGGTAGAGCTGTTACTTCTCTGAATTGACAGATCACAGCTCTGATACTATGGACATGTGGTTAGAATGTCTCAGGTAAGAATCACTGAAGTTTCACTCCAGGTAGAGCTACTACTTCTCTGAATTGACAGATCACAGCTCTGATACTATGGACATGTGGTTAGAATTTGTCAGGAAAGAATCACTGGAGAGTCACTCCAGGGAGAGCTGTTACTTCTCTGAATTGACAGATCGCAGCTCTGATACTATGGACATGTGGTTAGAATTTGTCAGGAAAGAATCACTGGAGAGTCACTCCAGGTAGAGCTGTTACTTCTCTGAATTGACAGATCACAGCTCTGATACTATGGACATGTGGTTAGAATTTGTCAGGAAAGAATCACTGGAGAGTCACTCCAGGTAGAGCTGTTACTTCTCTGCATTGACAGATCGCAGCTCTGATACTATGGACATGTGGTTAGAATGTCTCAGGTAAGAATCACTGGAGAGTCACTCCAGGTAGAGCTGTTACTTCTCAGAATTGACAGATCACAGCTCTGATACTATGGACATGTGGTTAGAATGTCTCAGGAAAGAATGACTGGAGAGTCACTCCAGGTAGAGCTGCTACTTCTCTGAATTGACAGATCACAGCTCTGATCCTATGGACATGTGGTTAGAATGTCTCAGGAAAGAATCACTGGAGAGTCACTCCAGGTAGAGCTGTTACTTCTCTGAATTGACAGATCGCAGCTCTGATACTATGGACATGTGGTTAGAATGTCTCAGGAAAGAATCACTGGAGAGTCACTCCAGGTAGAGCTGTTACTTCTCAGAATTGACAGATCACAGCTCTGATACTATGGACATGTGGTTAGAATGTCTCAGGAAAGAATGACTGGAGAGTCACTCCAGGTAGAGCTGTTACTTCTCTGAATTGGCAGATCACAGCTCTGATACTATGGATATGTGGTTAGAATGTCTCAGGAAAGAATGACTGGAGAGTCACTCCAGGTAGAGCTGCTACTTCTCTGAATTGACAGATCACAGCTCTGATCCAATGGACATGTGGTTAGAATGTCTCAGGAAAGAATCACTGGAGAGTCACTCCAGGTAGAGCTGTTACTTCTCTGAATTGACAGATCGCAGCTCTGATACTATGGACATGTGGTTAGAATGTCTCAGGTAAGAATCACTGGAGAGTCACTCCAGGTAGAGCTGTTACTTCTCTGAATTGACAGATCACAGCTCTGATACTATGGACATGTGGTTAGAATGTCTCAGGAAAGAATGACTGGAGAGTCACTCCAGGTAGAGCTGCTACTTCTCTGAATTGACAGATCACAGCTCTGATCCTATGGACATGTGGTTAGAATGTCTCAGGAAAGAATCACTGGAGAGTCACTCCAGGTAGAGCTGTTACTTCTCTGAATGGACAGATCGCAGCTCTGATACTATGGACATGTGGTTAGAATGTCTCAGGTAAGAATCACTGGAGAGTCACTCCAGGTAGAGCTGTTACTTATCTGAATTGACAGATCGCAGCTCTGATACTATGGACATGTGGTTAGAATGTATCAGGAAAGAATGACTGGAGAGTCACTCCAGGTAGAGCTGTTACTTCTCTGAATTGACAGATCACAGCTCTGATACTATGGACATGTGGTTAGAATGTCTCAGGAAAGAATGACTGGAGAGTCACTCCAGGTAGAGCTGCTACTTCTCTGAATTGACAGATCACAGCTCTGATCCTATGGACATGTGGTTAGAATGTCTCAGGAAAGAATCACTGGAGAGTCACTCCAGGTAGAGTGTTACTTCTCTGAATTGACAGATCGCAGCTCTGATACTATGGACATGTGGTTAGAATGTCTCAGGTAAGAATCACTGGAGAGTCACTCCAGGTAGAGCTGTTACTTCTCTGAATTGACAGATCGCAGCTCTGATACTATGGACATGTGGTTAGAATGTCTCAGGTAAGAATCACTGGTGAGTCACTCCAGGTAGAGCTGTTACTTCTCTGAATTGACAGATCGCAGCTCTGATACTATGGACATGTGGTTAGAATGTCTCAGGAAAGAATGACTGGAGAGTCACTCCAGGTAGAGCTGCTACTTCTCTGAATTGACAGATCACAGCTCTGATCCAATGGACATGTGGTTAGAATGTCTCAGGAAAGAATCACTGGAGAGTCACTCCAGGTAGAGCTGTTACTTCTCTGAATTGACAGATCACAGCTTTGATACTATGGACATGTGGTTAGAATGTCTCAGGAAAGAATCACTGGAGAGTCACTCCAGGTAGAGCTGCTACTTCTCTGAATTGACAGATCACAGCTCTGATCCTATGGACATGTGGTTAGAATGTCTCAGGAAAGAATCACTGGAGAGTCACTCCAGGTAGAGCTGTTACTTCTCTGAATTGACAGATCACAGCTCTGATACTATGGACATGTGGTTAGAATGTCTCAGGTAAGAATCACTGGAGAGTCACTCCAGGTAGAGCTGTTACTTATCTGAATTGACAGATCGCAGCTCTGATACTATGGACATGTGGTTAGAATGTCTCAGGAAAGAATGACTGGAGAGTCACTCCAGGTAGAGCTGTTACTTCTCTGAATTGACAGATCACAGCTCTGATACTATGGACATGTGGTTAGAATGTCTCAGGAATGAATGACTGGAGAGTCACTCCAGGTAAAGCTGCTACTTCTCTGAATTGAGAGATCACAGCTCTGATCCTATGGACATGTGGTTAGAATGTCTCAGGAAAGAATCACTGGAGAGTCACTCCAGGTAGAGCTGTTACTTCTCTGAATTGAGAGATCGCAGCTCTGATACTATGGACATGTGGTTAGAATGTCTCAGGTAAGAATCACTGGAGAGTCACTCCAGGTAGAGCTGTTACTTCTCTGAATTGAGAGATCACAGCTCTGATACTATGGACATGTGGTTAGAATGTCTCAGGAAAGAATAACTGGAGAGTCACTCCACGTAGAGCTGTTACTTCTCTGAATTGACAGATCACAGCTCTGATACTATGGACATGTGGTTAGAATGTCTCAGGTAAGAATCACTGAAGCCTCACTCCAGGTAGAGCTGCTACTTCTCTGAATTGACAGATCACAGCTCTGATACTATGGACATGTGGTTAGAATTTGTCAGGAAAGAATCACTGGTGAGTCACTCCAGGTAGAGCTGTTACTTCTCTGAATTGACAGATCGCAGCTCTGATACTATGGACATGTGGTTAGAATGTCTCAGGTAAGAATCACTGGAGAGTCACTCCAGGTAGAGCTGTTACTTCTCTGAATTGACAGATCGCAGCTCTGATACTATGGACATGTGGTTAGAATGTCTCAGGTAAGAATCACTGGTGAGTCACTCCAGGTAGAGCTGTTACTTCTCTGAATTGACAGATCGCAGCTCTGATACTATGGACATGTGGTTAGAATGTCTCAGGAAAGAATGACTGGAGAGTCACTCCAGGTAGAGCTGCTACTTCTCTGAATTGACAGATCACAGCTCTGATCCAATGGACATGTGGTTAGAATGTCTCAGGAAAGAATCACTGGAGAGTCACTCCAGGTAGAGCTGTTACTTCTCTGAATTGACAGATCACAGCTCTGATACTATGGACATGTGGTTAGAATGTTCCAGGAAAGAATCACTGGAGAGTCACTCCAGGTAGAGCTGTTACTTCTCTGAATTGACAGATCACAGCTCTGATACTATGGACATGTGGTTAGAATGTCTCAGGTAAGAATCACTGAAGTTTCACTCCAGGTAGAGCTACTACTTCTCTGAATTGACAGATCACAGCTCTGATACTATGGACATGTGGTTAGAATTTGTCAGGAAAGAATCACTGGAGAGTCACTCCAGGTAGAGCTGTTACTTCTCTGAATTGACAGATCGCAGCTCTGATAATATGGACATGTGGTTAGAATGTCTCAGGTAAGAATCACTGGAGAGTCACTCCAGGTAGAGCTGTTACTTCTCAGAATTGACAGATCACAGCTCTGATACTATGGACATGTGGTTAGAATGTCTCAGGAAAGAATGACTGGAGAGTCACTCCAGGTAGAGCTGTTACTTCTCTGAATTGACAGATCACAGCTCTGATACTATGGACATGTGGTTAGAATGTCTCAGGAAAGAATGACTGGAGAGTCACTCCAGGTAGAGCTGCTACTTCTCTGAATTGACAGATCACAGCTCTGATCCTATGGACATGTGGTTAGAATGTCTCAGGAAAGAATCACTGGAGAGTCACTCCAGATAGAGCTGTTACTTCTCTGAATTGACAGATCGCAGCTCTGATACTATGGACATGTGGTTAGAATGTCTCAGGTAAGAATCACTGGAGAGTCACTCCAGGTAGAGCTGTTACTTCTCTGAATTGACAGATCACAGCTCTGATACTATGGACATGTGGTTAGAATGTCTCAGGAAAGAATCACTGGAGAGTCACTCCAGGTAGAGCTGCTACTTCTCTGAATTGACAGATCACAGCTCTGATTCTATGGACATGTGGTTAGAATGTCTCAGGAAAGAATCACTGGAGAGTCACTCCAGGTAGAGCTGTTACTTCTCTGAATTGACAGATCACAGCTCTGATACTATGGACATGTGGTTAGAATGTCTCAGGTAAGAATCACTGGAGAGTCACTCCAGGTAGAGCTGTTACTTATCTGAATTGACAGATCGCAGCTCTGATACTATGGACATGTGGTTAGAATGTCTCAGGAAAGAATGACTGGAGAGTCACTCCAGGTAGAGCTGTTACTTCTCTAAATTGACAGATCACAGCTCTGATACTATGGACATGTGGTTAGAATGTCTCAGGAAAGAATGACTGGAGAGTCACTCCAGGTAGAGCTGTTACTTCTCTGAATTGACAGATCACAGCTCTGATACTATGGACATGTGGTTAGAATGTCTCAGGAAAGAATGACTGGAGAGTCACTCCAGGTAGAGCTGTTACTTCTCTGAATTGACAGATCACAGCTCTGATACTATGGACATGTGGTTAGAATGTCTCAGGTAAGAATCACTGAAGTTTCACTCCAGGTAGAGCTACTACTTCTCTGAATTGACAGATCACAGCTCTGATACTATGGACATGTGGTTAGAATTTGTCAGGAAAGAATCACTGGAGAGTCACTCCAGGGAGAGCTGTTACTTCTCTGAATTGACAGATCGCAGCTCTGATACTATGGACATGTGGTTAGAATTTGTCAGGAAAGAATCACTGGAGAGTCACTCCAGGTAGAGCTGTTACTTCTCTGAATTGACAGATCACAGCTCTGATACTATGGACATGTGGTTAGAATTTGTCAGGAAAGAATCACTGGAGAGTCACTCCAGGTAGAGCTGTTACTTCTCTGCATTGACAGATCGCAGCTCTGATACTATGGACATGTGGTTAGAATGTCTCAGGTAAGAATCACTGGAGAGTCACTCCAGGTAGAGCTGTTACTTCTCAGAATTGACAGATCACAGCTCTGATACTATGGACATGTGGTTAGAATGTCTCAGGAAAGAATGACTGGAGAGTCACTCCAGGTAGAGCTGCTACTTCTCTGAATTGACAGATCACAGCTCTGATCCTATGGACATGTGGTTAGAATGTCTCAGGAAAGAATCACTGGAGAGTCACTCCAGGTAGAGCTGTTACTTCTCTGAATTGACAGATCGCAGCTCTGATACTATGGACATGTGGTTAGAATGTCTCAGGTAAGAATCACTGGAGAGTCACTCCAGGTAGAGCTGTTACTTCTCTGAATTGACAGATCGCAGCTCTGATACTATGGACATGTGGTTAGAATGTCTCAGGTAAGAATCACTGGTGAGTCACTCCAGGTAGAGCTGTTACTTCTCTGAATTGACAGATCGCAGCTCTGATACTATGGACATGTAGTTAGAATGTCTCAGGTAAGAATCACTGGTGAGTCACTCCAGGTAGAGTTGTTACTTCTCTGAATTGACAGATCGCAGCTCTGATACTATGGACATGTGGTTAGAATGTCTCAGGTAAGAATCACTGGAGAGTCACTCCAGGTAGAGCTGTTACTTCTCTGAATTGACAGATCGCAGCTCTGATACTATGGACATGTGGTTAGAATGTCTCAGGTAAGAATCACTGGAGAGTCACTCCAGGTAGAGCTGTTACTTCTCTGAATTGACAGATCACAGCTCTGATACTATGGACATGTGGTTAGAATTTGTCAGGAAAGAATCACTGGAGAGTCACTCCAGGTAGAGCTGTTACTTCTCTGAATTGACAGATCGCAGCTCTGATACTATGGACATGTGGTTAGAATGTCTCAGGTAAGAATCACTGGAGAGTCACTCCAGGTAGAGCTGTTACTTCTCAGAATTGACAGATCACAGCTCTGATACTATGGACATGTGGTTAGAATGTCTCAGGAAAGAATGACTGGAGAGTCACTCCAGGTAGAGCTGTTACTTCTCTGAATTGGCAGATCACAGCTCTGATACTATGGACATGTGGTTAGAATGTCTCAGGAAAGAATGACTGGAGAGTCACTCCAGGTAGAGCTGCTACTTCTCTGAATTGACAGATCACAGCTCTGATCCAATGGACATGTGGTTAGAATGTCTCAGGAAAGAATCACTGGAGAGTCACTCCAGGTAGAGCTGTTACTTCTCTGAATTGACAGATCGCAGCTCTGATACTATGGACATGTGGTTAGAATGTCTCAGGTAAGAATCACTGGAGAGTCACTCCAGGTAGAGCTGTTACTTCTCTGAATTGACAGATCACAGCTCTGATACTATGGACATGTGGTTAGAATGTCTCAGGAAAGAATGACTGGAGAGTCACTCCAGGTAGAGCTGCTACTTCTCTGAATTGACAGATCACAGCTCTGATCCTATGGACATGTGGTTAGAATGTCTCAGGAAAGAATCACTGGAGAGTCACTCCAGGTAGAGCTGTTACTTCTCTGAATGGACAGATCGCAGCTCTGATACTATGGACATGTGGTTAGAATGTCTCAGGTAAGAATCACTGGAGAGTCACTCCAGGTAGAGCTGTTACTTATCTGAATTGACAGATCGCAGGTCTGATACTATGGACATGTTGTTAGAATGTCTCAGGAAAGAATGACTGGAGAGTCACTCCAGGTAGAGCTGTTACTTCTCTGAATTGACAGATCACAGCTCTGATACTATGGACATGTGGTTAGAATGTCTCAGGAACGAATGACTGGAGAGTCACTCCAGGTAGAGCTGCTACTTCTCTGAATTGACAGATCACAGCTCTGATCCTATGGACATGTGGTTAGAATGTCTCAGGAAAGAATCACTGGAGAGTCACTCCAGGTAGAGCTGTTACTTCTCTGAATTGACAGATCGCAGCTCTGATACTATGGACATGTGGTTAGAATGTCTCAGGTAAGAATCACTGGAGAGTCACTCCAGGTAGAGCTGTTACTTCTCTGAATTGACAGATCGCAGCTCTGATACTATGGACATGTGGTTAGAATGTCTCAGGTAAGAATCACTGGAGAGTCACTCCAGGTAGAGCTGTTACTTCTCAGAATTGACAGATCACAGCTCTGATACTATGGACATGTGGTTAGAATGTCTCAGGAAAGAATGACTGGAGAGTCACTCCAGGTAGAGCTGCTACTTCTCTGAATTGACAGATCACAGCTCTGATCCTATGGACATGTGGTTAGAATGTCTCAGGAAAGAATCACTGGAGAGTCACTCCAGGTAGAGCTGTTACTTCTCTGAATTGACAGATCGCAGCTCTGATACTATGGACATGTGGTTAGAATGTCTCAGGTAAGAATCACTGGAGAGTCACTCCAGGTAGAGCTGTTACTTCTCTGAATTGACAGATCGCAGCTCTGATACTATGGACATGTGGTTAGAATGTCTCAGGTAAGAATCACTGGTGAGTCACTCCAGGTAGAGCTGTTACTTCTCTGAATTGACAGATCGCAGCTCTGATACTATGGACATGTGGTTAGAATGTCTCAG